>JANSTV010072794.1:0-10493 GCA_027564135.1 Lestremia cinerea | reverse complement strand
AAGAAAATTGTTGAACATTTATCAAATACAGAAAACTTTGTAAGTCGGAGATTTCGTAATATTTTTCCGCTTTTCTGCTTGAGCATAAATGGAACGTGCGAATGCCACTAAAATAACATTATTCGGAGAATCAGTGGGCGCATTCTTGTCCCGCAATGGACTGAACGACAGCATATCTGTCATTTAAAAATGTTAAGCCATCAGAAAGCGAATTGAGGAGGTGACGAAACTAACTAACGACGAAAGCTCTGGCCGAAAATCGACGATATCACTAGCCAACACCTAACTGAGTTACTCGCAGTGAGTTTCCAACTGATCCTGAAAATGAATTTCACCTCGCCTTTCACAACTCTCCCGATTCGTCATCCATGAAAATTTCATTTTTTCGCACGGCATTTATCACAGTAAACGAGAACATTCTTTGATTTCCTCAAACTCTCTCATTATTTTTCAAGCAGATTTTGAAGTTGATTGCTCTTGCCAGTTTTTCGGTGAAACTTTTCCCGTTTATGTCAAACGATGCCTGTCATTGATATCGCTCTGCAGCCAAACAACTTGTATTGCTGAAACAAGAACTGGGGGAGCTTCTATTGCACTTTCATTTTTGAATCAGTTCTTAGTACTTCTCTACGATCTGGCTCACGGTTGACGTATCAATCACAAGTCATATGGACAATCGGAACATAAAATTATCAAATGGTCCGTTGAGAGATTGTCATCGATTGGTCGAGGATTTAGGCTGCCAAGTCCTCGGTTCGCTGGTTCTGAATGGCCAATTAGTTATTAAATTCCTCGTGTGTACATCACAATTTAACAGGCGTTGCGGGTTCACCCCAAAAATATAACGCTACGGCTCCATCATCACTGCGAACTCGGGCGGTTGGCCCGAGTTTCATATTTCTCACGTAAATTTTGTCAACTCGGGCCATCCGCCCAAGTTCGCAGCATCGACCTTCGGCTAGCTGCCCGAGTTCGTAGTAATGAAGTTGAAGTTAGTTAGTTCCAATGTGAAATTTTTTTCTGAACTCGAAAATTTGCGTGAAAAATGGAACTCAGGTCACCCAAGTTCGATGTGATGATGGAGCCACAAGAATGTATTGAACGCGATAGTGAAAAAATGACGAGTCTGCATAGCAATAGCTTATTTTTCAGTCTAAATCTTAGTAAGAAATAAGGCGTCCTTTGAGTGAGTGACAGAATTCGACTGGCTCATAGTTAGACTTTCGGGTCTTGTATTTGACGCCTGAAGCATAAGTCATCATAGTTCCAGCGTGTGAGCGACGAAACCGTAATGATCAAATTTCATTGTCCAACAGTGAGTCATTAATTGACGAAGAGGCGCCAATATTAAAATCAATTTCATCATAATATCAAACAAAAGCGAAATAAATTGAATCGAAATGAAGATATTCAAAATAATACCAATCCAAATTAACATTAGAAGTTGTAAAAATGTTTTGTATCACCACGTTTATTGAAGACAAGGTGACGCCAGTTTTATTACCAAAATATGAATGAGACTGGCGCCCAACAATCTAAATCATTTTGACAAGCAAGCACATTTTGTGTTATTCACGAGGTTTACCCGAAACGATTCACCACCATTAAGCAATATCTATTGCTTAACATTGCAATAAAATATGTGTGGTGCGGAGGGTGGACGGGCGGACGGTAGGCTGGAAGTCTAGAGGTCGGAAGGGAGAGATGGATCTGTGATAGTGGTAGCCTCACTAATCAGATGAATGTTGGCTTTTATGTGAGCATGTATGTCGGTGTTTGTGTGTATTTGTGTGTGTTTGTGTGTTGTATGTTCTCCATCATCATCATCATTATCACCGCATAAGCTCCATCAAAAAATGAAATAATATTCTACCATTGAAACATGATTAAAACACCTGTTTTGGAAAAGTTTATTTTTTAATTGGACTCGATGCAGGACATGTTAATTTTTTTAGTCATTTACTGGCGATGATGTTGTTTTTCTGAGACTGTCGGTGCCCGCCGGGGAGATATATTGATTTGTGGCTCATAGTTCATGGGGTTCGCGGTTGGTAACTACAAGAATCCACTCATTCCCGTTGGCGTATGAATAAATCCAATTTGAATACATTTGAAACGTATTGCTGGCAAACAACAAAAAAAAACCAAAATATATTCATTTTTTTTTCTTAATCCAATGACAGAAATCATGATGACGTCATTGTGACACACCGAAACAAGCAATATATATATATATATATATATGCAAAAATGTCACTGGCAGAGGGGCATAGCGACAACATATTTCGGAAGAAAATTCATGTGTTTTATTCATTCGCGTTTGGAACAATAACTTTTCCGGCGAGGAGGGCATGTGCTGTTTCTTGAATTGCTGGCTGATGGTTGAGGTGGTGCTGGGAGTGGGTGGGGGTAGGGACGAGGCTTGGATGTGCGGTGGATCGAAAGAAAACCAATATTTTTTTTTCAAATACATCGATTTCACTTCCACGCTTGGAAGTAGGAACTGGTCGGATGGTGCTCAGTTGCTAGTCTTAAGGTTTGATTTATATTTGAGGCGAATTTCTTCTCTGGTCTTGCCGTTTTCTGGTTGGAAACATGCTCGGATGCAAGATTAGCTATTCCTACAAAGGCCACGTTTGTCGCCGCTTGTGTTTTTCCAGCGGCTTATGGTAATCCGAATATAGCGTCGACGAGTTAATTAATTGAAAAGAGTGAAACGAAAGTAGAGAGGTGAGTAAGTCACTGGCCTAGACGCAGGCAAGTAACAAAAGATCCTTAATAGTCCTTGCGTTTCGCAATCACATACCGATCGCTGATGATTCCACAATTTCGAAGAGAGCCAATTCATATTCAATCACTTTTATTGTTCGGTTGTCTAGGCTAATCATGGACGCGAATGTGGCGGGTGATGTTTTCATTCAACAGAGGTATTCATAATGCATGGCATATACCAAATCATTTTACCAAGGTGACGCCGTATGCCTTACTATTCACCATTGGTGTTGACCTCTGGTTCATTCTTTACATCTTTCGGTGCGTTGTTGTGTTCGTTTACTCTTTTCATGGTGAATCCAAGTTAAATGATGTAGGAAGGTATCACACTATAATAAAGCCAACATCGAAATGTATAAAATGATACAGAAATGTTAAATTACCCATATTATCTGTACCTATTGTGTCTGTTTTTATTCCACACATGTTACACTTTATTTATATCTACATCAACTAACCACTCACTAAATTTGAGGTGTTTGTAATGCCGATAGAATACCGATGACTTTTTTCTCTTTATCGCTCCTCTTGGACGATGATGGTGAAACGTACAGCGCGCTGATGAGGAACAGCAAAGGCAGAGACAAGTGCGTGTGAAATGTGTGTGTTTGTCTGTGAGTGTGTATGTGTGTGTGAGTGTGTGTGCTAGAACACGATAATGCCTCAGCCTCGGCATCAGCTTTAGCCCACACCAACGATCTTGGGACTAGTGATGATGACGATGATAATAATCATCATGCCGGTGGCTGTTGCGACAATGGGTAGTTTTCTGCTTCTTGTACTGTTGATAAAATGAATGTGTTTGGTGTTTGCACAAAGTTGACACTCATTAGATGAATGTATTGATAGATCATACATGGTCGAATTGTTTACCGGAAAATAAAAACAAAAAAAAAAAATCGGGGAAAAAATAAATTGCTACGTCGTTAATAGTAGACATTCCAAACGGATCACTTATGCTCCAGCCATTATGGTAATAAGCCGCACATGAAACGAAAATGTTTATGGATATTTATAGAATCTCTCCTTTCATTCTCGATTTGAAAAGAGAATTTTGTGAATGGCTTGTGCGTTTCTGGTTCAATTAAATTTTTAATGAGGTTTATTTTTTTTGTGCCGATTGCTTAGACTACAGATCATGGAAATATTGATGAATATTTATTTGTACAAAATTATGCTCATGCTGCATTTAATCGCTTCATGAATGTTTCATATAATTGCCACATTTAAATTAGAGGGGATTAGTGAATTATGGTTATTACAGACATCGATCCATGAATAGTGCAGGCAAGTGGATTTTTCATCGCAATCGAATGGAATCGAAGCCAAACGCAACCAAACTGAACTGAAAATCGAACCCAACCAACAAACTAAAGAGAAGAAAGAAACAACAAAACTAACAAAAAGTAATATATTGACCAGGAATTTGGAGCGTCTTTCTCGTCTCTTTTCTCCAAATCCCACACGAAAGTTTCGTCCTATTCACGCCACGCAACATTCAAAGATCGAAAGAGGATGAACGAACGGGAGAAAAAAAATGAATTAGTAACAACTTTGTTCTCCAAATAGAAAATGTTGTGTATATTTTTCAAACTGTCCTCTGAAACTTTGTCGGATAAATCAAATCGCTTTTATCATCATCAAATAAAAGGTTCGTATGTTTTGCCATCAATGAGATAACGCGCATCGCACATATGATGCCCATGCTTTGGTTACTATCCCCAAAACAAATTAAAATTTTAGCAAGTTTTTTTCCTTTATCTCTCTTCGAGACTTTTGATCACTACCATCCACTCTATGATCAGCATTGAATGTTATTCGGACGCTGAGATAATTTCTTGGTCGTCAGCTACTAATATCAAGACAAATTATTGTTTGCGCTGCTTTTTCGGTTCCATCGGAGCAGCAACAAAGCTCAAACGCATAACTATGCGGCGAATGAAAAGGAAAAAGTCGTTGAATGGTTTAGACAATATCAATATAATATTAAAATAAATTTTATCCAATTGAAATATCGGATACATGCACATCATGTGTTTGGAAGTAAGTGTCTGTGTGTGTGTGTCTCTGTGTGTCGATATGTTGAGGTATGATTACACACAGGCATGTATGATATGTATACACTCGGCTCGTCTCGATTCAATACGATTCGATTCTATTTGACTCGACTCGACTCGACTCGACGAGTAATGTAATATGTTAATCTTTTATTCATAAGGTGTACTTCAGTTTTATATTATTGTGCTCTGATTTTATTAACTCGAAACCTTATTTTATATGTGGGAAATGAAGATAAGGAATTTTTCCCTAATATTTTCAGAGGCTCATATGCGTATATTTCTATGTCGAAACGGATATTGATATCTCTATACAGTTACAGTCAAAAGCCACCAGAATAAAAGCATACCAACACACACACACACACACACATACACCAACACCATCTCCGATAGGCAAGAACCATAGGCATTTTGTGTGATTCGAAACAAAAGCAACCAAATACAATGTGTATTATAATAAATTGAAGAAGATACTAAAAACAATATAAATACGATGAAGACGAGAGAAAAAAAGGGAAAAAGAGAAAGCAAAGAAAAAAAAATAAAAAAAAAGAAGCGTCGAAAGAGCAAAACAACACTGAAAGGATACCCAGCGATAGATAGTTTTTCCCGATGGCGAAAGTATTTTACTAATTCGGTCGATACTTTATTTTATAACCATGTCATTTGGTATGTACTCGGTTGTGAACACTAAAACCGATTCAATCAACGATATAAATCTATATCTCTCTAAATGGTTTTATCTATTATGTACACATTCTCGTCCACACCTACAGGCGGTGTAACTGTATTGGTGTTGTGCACCAATGCGACTACCACTGCCTCCATTCCATGCTGAACAATTTCTCTCGATTATACGACTGTAAATCTGTGAATTTTCTAAACACACTTCCATTTTATCGTTTATCTTCTATCCAATATCAATCAAATGTACGGGCGGCAGAAGATCTCTGGTTGGCATGATGGTGTCGGAGCTTTTCTTGATTTGATCAACAATTGGTGTTTGAACAAACACGGAGATGAAAATATCATAATTAAATTTGACGAGAGGTCAAGAATATAATCAACCTCTCGAAATCACTACCGTACAACCCTCTTTGCTGTTAATCCGTACATTCTATGCCGAAAGCATATTTCCATGAATGAATCAACATTCCTGAATGAAGGCAACATTATCATATACTTACTATTGTTGAATCCCTTTTAATTGCCAGATATTCACTGTGAAACGTAAACAAAATGATTTCACGCAGCAACAACACAACTGACAAAGACGATGTGATTTCCATGATGAAAATCATTCAAATTCCACATTGAAATGAGAAATTTCGAATTCCTTTGAATTGACTTGATAATCGTCATTTATTTCGTTTTTCATTAGTTTACTCGAGATTTTCAACTAGACAGACTCCTATCGGTAAGAGCAATCGACTTCTGAATCGCATAGTGGATGCAATTTTATCAATGAAATCCTCTCAAAAATATTGAGATTGAATGTATGCAACTCCAACTCGGATAAACGTATGCCGTTGATTGTTATAACGGTAGAATTCCTTGGCCAGCCAATATTTAATCTATTCACATTGAACGGTGATTCGATCATCATCATCGCACAGTTTGTGCTTTATTTTATAGATAATCAATCAATTTCCAAAAAAATTCATAAAAATTGAAATGTTGATGGTGATGCTCTTGAAATTGAATTGAAACGATGATGAATACAGTGAATATGCTCCGAAATAATAAATGAATTCTCAAAGGTTACTGTTACTGTCATGTAGTCCAAGCATAGTCAACATTGCATGACCAACAATTCACACAATCAAATGGCTATCATGAAATATAAACTTGATTATTTGGATGATTCGAGGTGGTATGGCCATTCGTATCGAATGATTGATTGGAACAAAGTTTACGATAAAATTCACCAATCAACGACAGCGACACTGTACATAAGCAGTCGCTTTGATGGATGCCACCTTATCATTACCAATACTGTGCCTCATTCAAGGCTCAAATACCGAATGCTCGAACCAAAAAACCTTTCAACAGTCAAAGCATGAATTGTCAAATATAAATCGCAAAATTACTGTTGGCATTACTGAATGTCAGAGAAATCAAAACAAAAACATTTGAGTGTTGTGTTGAAATGGGAATGCCTTCTTATTCCTTTAAATCTGCTGTTACTGTGTCTTTGAATAATGTCGATGCCGAAAATAAATGATTTTGATTTGCTGGAAGTTATCGGAACCGGAAGTTATTCAACAGTTCATCGAGCGAAGAATAAAGTCCGTAAGATTTTTGTTATTTCTTCGGTGTTTTGAACCCCCTTCAACGAAGGTCATTCATCAATTTGGTCTATTTTTCTATTGACTTACAGGTGTCTGGTTCCTATTTTGCCATAAAATGTGTGACCAAGGCGAATTTGTCGAAGACCTCCACCGACAACCTTTTGAGGGAAATCAGACTGCTGAAGAAATTGAATCACAAATACATTGTCGAAATGATTGATTTCCGATGGGATGAAAAGTAATGGCCTAGCCTCTCAACAAGCAACTACCGAACTGACCTCTGACGTCATTCTATTTCAGAATCATTTACATCGTTATGGAACTGTGCAATGCGGGAAATTTGTCGACGTACGTGAAAAAGCATCGAACGCTTCCTGAAGCTACGTGCAAATACTTTATGCGACAGCTGGCTGATGCGCTGAAATACATGCGATCAAATAATGTGTGTCACTTTGATTTGAAGCCGCAGAATTTGCTTATAACAAAGTCACCGATGTTGACGCTGAAGGTGGCAGATTTTGGGTTAGTTTATTCGTGTTAAACTCTTTGAAAACTTGATTAATCACACATCTCTCAACAGATTCGCCCAATATTTGGAACTGAGTGAGGAGAACACTGTGATAAAGGGATCACCGTTGTATATGGCACCGGAGATTCTCTTGAAACATTCCTACGGCCCATTGGCCGATTTGTGGAGTATCGGCGTGATACTTTACGAATGCCTTTTCGGAAAAGCACCGTACAGCTCCAAAACCCTCGATGAATTACTGAAAAAGATCAAAGCCAAGCAAATCATTGAAATTCCAAAACTGCCGAAAATCTCAAAGGAATGTCGAGATATTTTAACACGACTCTTAATTCATGAGCCGGACAAACGCATGACATTTGATGCATTTTTTGAGCATCCATTTTTGTCCATGAAAGATGTGAAAGATGACGCTAATGATGAGGTAAGCAACCAGAAACCATTGAAGTATCAAGCGTAGTCAAATTGTGTATTGAATTCCGTAGATCCTAACGAAGGCTGTCGAAATTGTGACCAAAGCAGTTGAACAAGACGAGAAACAGAACTACAAGGGAGCCTACTACCTGTACTGTGAGGGCCTGCAACACTTTGTACCAATCATTTCGCGTGAGGAAGATCCGGCCAAGCGTCTCCAACTACAAAATAGAGCCACAACTTATTTGGAGCGTGCGGAGGAAATAAAGCGATGTTGGCTGCAATGGCGAAAGTTGCAAACGCAAAATTCTCAAACAGAGTCGGGTCCTTGTGAAACAGCTTCGAATGCAGATTGTGTGAAAGCAGCACTAACGCCCTCAGTCGCTTTCGAGACTCTACGTAAGTGAGCTCGCAATGAGCTTCCAGCACAGAATTGACATTTCAATTTTTTCAATTTAGACTCAATGTGTGCCTCAACAAAGCCCGTTCAAGAAGCTCTGCAAATCGGTCGCCAGGGTGAATTGTATGCGTACGAGCAAAATTTCCAATCAGCACTGGAATCTTACACATCCGCTCTCAACATATTGGTACCATTACTTCGGAACGAACCGGTCGGAAAGCGAAAAGAACTGCTGCATCAACAGATTCTTGAGTGGATGAAGGAAGGCGAAAGCATGAAGGCGATAATCTCGGCACAAGGTTTAAGGACTGATAAAACTGGTTCTCACCATCAGTGTTCCATTCAATGATCCTTCACATGGCAGCATCCGCCAATTTTGTGCGAGATTTTTCCAGAGAAGCTCGTTCACGTGCAGCTTCATATGTATTCCATTTCTTTAATGCTTCATGTTGCTTGTTATTTTTTTTGTATTTTTATCGTAAATGTTTTGTTTTAAGTCGAAAATAGCTGCTTGATCGAAATAAATGAATACCTTATCAAAATGAATTGGGCCGGTTGGTGTTATCCGATTACTCCGATTACTCGTAAATCTTATGACACATGTCATTTCTCTAGGGAGTGCATTTCATTTCCCGAAATCTTCCACCGGACGACCCTGTCTCGAATACCTCTCTCATATAAGACCCTAAAGTCACTAATCATCGACAGAGAGATACGAAACAGACACACCCAGACTGCCCACATCTCTTGTATGTCACGAAAAAGAGACGAAAAAGTGCGAAGATCCGCTATTTCGGGTTGGAGGTTTTTGTGTAATCAATACCACGAATCGAATCAGAATCATGAATGGTCATAACTTTCTTCAATTGGTTGAGTACGTCGCCCAGATGTCGCGTCATAACCTTCAACCAAGCATAAGCATTAGCCAGCAAGCAAATAAAGCATGACCTACCTCCATCAGTACCTCGAAAAAATGGCAAATATTTCGGAAGCGTTTTGAATCCGCTTCGTTCGTCATTCGTGCCTGAACTACGTCAAATGGAATGACTGGAGACACATGCTCTGGAATATTCGAAATGAATTCGCGTAAGCACTGAAAGCTATCGAATGCCAGTTTGCACACCGAAAATCATTGGAACCATATGTCCGCGTGTGAAAAAGTGTTGAATTTATTACACATTCCTCCCCCCATCCACACTTGCCAGAGATATCTTTTCGCATTCGTCGGAGGCATTTCATCAAACATTTCTCATCATCAGATAGTTAGTAGAATAATCGAACAATTCAAGAACCCGTGAAGAGTGCTGATAGTCAAGTTTTGTTCTGTTCTCCGTTCGAAGATGATGTGTTTCATTCATTTCTGTTGTTTTGTGATCATCGGCTGGCCCCCTGCCCAATCGAAGGATGATGCAGTGTTCTCCTCGAAAAGCGACAAATTTGATTTAGAAAAATCAAATTGGATGGCATGCATCCCAGATGATACGAAATTTTTCGCAATAAGCATTCCGGGGACTCACGACTCGGGATCGTACGATGCGCAAATTATTCCGGCCGTTCGAACACAAGCCATGAAATGGTCTGTACAATTTCATATGGGAATACGAGCCTTTGACATTCGAATTTTGTACAGCGTAAAAAAAGATTTATTCACAATGCATCATGGATTCATGCAGGTCAATACGATGGAGACTTTTTTGAAGAAGGCCAGAGATTTCCTAACCGCTCATCCAACCGAAGTGTTAATATTCCGCTTGAAGCAAGAGTTCAAAGATTTGAGAACCCACCTTGCCAAAGATGAGCAGGAGCTCAACATGAAGATGAAGGCGAGAATGGGAAGATACGTTCAAGAGTATTCGGAGTATTTTTACAAACCGAACGATTCACAGTTCACAATTGGTGGAGTTCGAAAAAAAATGATCATTCTTTCGGACAACCGAAACTTTGATGACTTCGGCTTACGATATGACATATGCCACATTCAAGATGTGTGGCAGGTTAGCGTTTTTTCATTGCACGATAAATGGATGGGA
>JANSTV010072783.1:0-10495 GCA_027564135.1 Lestremia cinerea | reverse complement strand
GCAGAGTGATGCCAATCCCAGAGAAGTTAATTCAATATGTGTGGATGATTGGATGACATTTTATCGAATCGATGATGGTGATCCTGACGAAATGCGATCCAATAATTTCGAGGCTTGTCGCGCATACCTCCGAAAATGGGAACCGAACCAAAATGAAAAAAAGGCAATTTCCGAATTGACCCAAATTGGAATTGATAATCCAATTAAATAATTAATGCACTGTTTGACGTTGAGCATTGTGACATTTTCGAACACATCATAAATAACAAACGGGATCTTCGTCTTGAACCAAAATCAATTCATAATCGAATTCCAACCCCCGCATTGATGCTTCGGTTCGTTTGCATCTCTTTGGTGGCCACAAACCACTTTTGGCCCGAATCAGTTTTTCAACATTCCTTTCTTTCCGATTCGATTTCTTTTCAAGTGATGAACGCGTTTATTGATTGACCGATCGATTAACCTTGATCTTTGTTTCATTCCAGGCAAATACGTTCACGTTCATGATATGCGTGAATTAGGCAAATACATTCACATCCCATACCCTTATGATGGTGGCTATGGACCCTATGACCACATGCCAAATCCATACATCCACGAAGAACCTGAATTCCATGAAAGGTAAGTGTCATAACTTCTCGTTGACGCAATGTCTTGATTTGTCGGTAAAAACCGAAATTTTTTCGATCCAAACACGAAACAAGAAAAAAAAATACACGCGAAAGATAACGCGAAAAAAAATCGCAAAAAAAAAATCGCAAAATTTATTTCGTTCATCGACGAAATAGTCGATCGATAAAAAAAAAAATCAAAACGGCCAACGAAGAAGACATAAAATTCCGGACCGGTACTGGTTCTCTCTACGCGGATGAATGAGCGCAAATAAACTCATAAAAATATTTTAATTTCTTGCGCACGTTCATCATTTGACATCGGGCATTTGTCGTCCAGAGATTTGTTTACTACAATCGAATAGTGGTAGGCCGCATGGCGCTACTACGAATAGCCACATTGTTCCGCTATTTACTGTCAATTCGAATCGACTCACATTTATTATTCAACTTCGGCGAATATTCATGAGTTGTTCCAGATGTCCAATTCAAAACCGGGATCTTGTTTTGGGCCATTTCGTCGTCTAATGCATATCGATCGATTGGCCGCCATTCGGTATTCAATCGCGTGGATCATGATCGATGGTAGTCTATATTGGAATGTTGATGGTGATTCTTGTGGAAAACGCCCGAAGGTAGACTATCTATGATGATCGATGACGATCGTTGATGATCGTTGATGATCGATGAGGATCGCCATCGAGAATGTGACAAACAAGAAAAACGAGAACCAGAGATCACAACGTCACCGCCAGACGATTTGAATTTATTGACCGAGCGATAAACTAATCAAATTTTTTCCTCTTTGATTTATTCCAGCTATGAATTCAACGAGCACTACGACCACAACGATCATGCTGAGCACTTTGATCAGGATGGCGAAAACAATCACAGAGATCGTGACAATCAAAATGTAAACAACAACAATCAAAACAACAACAACAATCAAATCAACAAAGACAAAGACGATAATGAATTTGAGCCAGAGGGTCAGGGTGCCGGCATCAACCCAATTGAAATTCCAAAGCCAACCATTCCATTGGTGTACGGTTTCCCCGAGGTTTCACAACCATTGCCCAGCCAATACAACTACGTGTACAACCAATACGCACAGCCAGACTACCAGCAATACCAGCACTACTACCAACCACAATACCCGTCAAGACGGAGACGCTCACTCTTGAATTTGGCCATGTCAAATGCTTGAGTGCCGGCCATTGCGCATGTCCAATCGTATGCATCGTATGCCTGATCGAATGAGTGCATGAGCCAAAACGAACGAATAATTGTATCAGTATTTGCGACGAAACACAACAGAGAAAACCCCCACACGTATCTTAATCTTATTCAAAACAATTGAATTTAATTATTTTTATTATTCGTAATTATTTGTTTATAATCGTAATTTTCGTGTCCATTATTTATATTAAATTTATTAATTTCGACTAAGTTGACGACGAGATATTTATCTTTGTGTTGAGTGGCTGTGGACGGTGTGGTGGGATCGTTGAACGGTGATCGGTTATCGGTGATTGCCTTTCGATCACCATCGGCATCGTCTAGACATTTGACCAAATTATCGAATTTTTTTTTTTATAATTTTTATATTTTTTTTTGTTTTTTTTTTTTTTAGGAGATTTAAGCTGCGTAGAGAGAATTTGAATACTTGCATTTGTATTATATTGAATGATATTATGAACAATTAGATTTTTAAGTTAGACGTTGATATACCTCATTTGTAAGATCGATCGAAAATGAGTTAAATTAAAGCGAACTAATGATTTTTATATTGAATTCACTTGTTTCATCTATTTTCCCTCTCTTATTTTGATGGATCAGGGTTTTAAAGGGGGATCCCGTCCAATCGACCATTTAGATTGGAATCTGATGGTCATGAGACAGTTATGATCGTCGCGATGATGATCATTGACTCATAAAGACACATGGAGGTATCACACAGACACACTCACACCCAGAGAGACACATACACACTCACACAGATCAACTCACACTGACCAACTCACACAGACCAACTCACACAGACACAGAAACGTAGCTTGTTTGCTTTCACTCTCTACCGCCGACCTGTCTCTGGAAAGTCATTGAGATCTGACGGGTGCAAATCACTCGACTTCAAGAAGCAACCCCGGCGACTCAAATCTGACCTAGAAGCTAATTACCTGAGTACCCACCATATGGTTTGATCGTTGATGGCACAACTTAAGACCGGCGTGAATGATGATATTTCAAGACGAACAGAACGAGTTCAAATGACCCCTAGAAAGCTAGGATCCACGTTAGCCTCATCCACCACATCCACACATAGTCGTCTCGGAGTTTTCCATTAGGTTTCTGTGACGACTTGGTTCTAATTATCAATTTCGCATTCGCTCGGCTCCTGCTGAACATCGTCTCAGACTGACATCGAAGTTCCAATGCGGAAATAACATCACTTCGATCTCAAATTGCCCTACAATTCTAATTTCAGAATAATTTCAAAGCTTTTTCAACCAACGCGAATCATAAAAGTGAGCCGCCATAACAGCATCTGCCTTGGCTTAGGTCTTTCCCACTCCGATAACAGGCTTCACATACGCAGCACTTTTCGTTCGATCATCGATTGAGCTTTAAAGTTACAATTGCTCGATAGAGTGGATCACTTCGAAAGGCCTCGTTGGAAATGTGACCGAGGAACGTTTTTGAAATCGAATCGAGTCCATTCACTCGTAATCGTTTCGAAGAAGTCAACAAACGACGAACTCGGTGGCACACACCAGTACTCCCTCGTTACCGAAAGCTCCTCCAGACAAAAATCCCATCCTAACCACGTGTCTCTGCCTCCACCATTCTCGAAATCCGCGACATTCGCGGTCCACCCTTGCCATAAGCATCGCCTCCGACCAGCCAAACTCCGGCCCACATCCAAACAGAGACTCCAAGAATAACCTTGTGTTATATTCAAATAATATGCTAATCTGCTCGCCACTGAATCAATTCAAGTCACTCCAATCCAGCAGAGCAACAAATTTCGATATTTATTCTTGAATTTTATGATTTTGGCTTTTGTAATGTAAATCGTTATTTTGGGTATTGGATGTCACACATTTGCGGGTAATCTTTGTCTTGGATCTTTGGAGCTTCCAAATGTGACAGCATCGATCGTATCGCGAAGAATTTCAATTAAAGTTTTATGATCGTCGTGAAAGCGACTTCTGTTTTTTGTTCGACGAATGCATGGGTCGCTGGGGGTGCGGATAGACGCAGGTAGGATGCCAGCTAATGCATTCGATGCAACGCAGTTGGCAGAAATTGCGCGATGAATTCTTATTCTCGGCACCGTCGCATACCTTGCACGACCATCGTGACGCGGCCATCGCCACAGCAATTACTACAAGCCCCCCCGTCGTGTGACAGCAATAACCATCGCAGATGATTTGCAATCCCATAATGTTGTCTGTTGTGTCAACTGATTAGCGGGTGGCTAACGCGACTGACATTTGAATTCGCTTCAACAACCAGGCCCATTCACATTGACTGGCAAGTTTTTGCTTTTCATTTGTTTGTCGCAATGTTGTTGTTTTGTGGAAAATATCTGTCAATATAAATTAGTCGCGTGAAGCGTTTTGGTCATTCATTCAATCGATTATTGCGATGATTACCATTTAAATGGTCTATTCCAAGCGAGCATGTCCGTGTCAGAAATCACCATCCTTCGACCATTTGCAGACGAATTCAAACTTGTTTGCGACGATTATCAAATCTTATAATCGATTTTTCGCTAAACAATGCGTGAGTTTTCTATTCAAAAGACTATTTCGTATTGAAATTGATAATATATTGATTGACCATCGAAACATTGCAAGCGATTTGTATGCTAACGATCAACGATCGAATACCAATTGAATTAATTCGATCTGATCTCAATTTTTGTATAAAAGCGTCAAACCCTGCTGAGATGGACAAGTATTCAACGGATAATATTTGAACTGATAGGATCGTCTCCGAAAAGTGTTCTCACCGCAAAATGTCCAAAATCTCATTGGTAACGCGATCAATTTTACCTCAATCCACAATCAAACCAATTGAAACCAAAAAAGAAAAAAAAAAGTTAAAATTCTGTTTTTGACCGTTCCAGATATGCCTAGTGGCAATAATCGGGTGTGCTGCAGCAGCGCAGGGTCGCTACAATCCGTACACGCAACGTTACGAGAAGCCACGCAACACCAACAGTGGCCAATACAATCCACACCAGGATAAATACTCATCCCAGCAGACCCCATACAATCGCTACAATTACAACACCAGACGCTACGAAAAGCTGCCACAACCCGTCGGTGTGGGCAGCGAGTATGCAGTGCACGTGCCCAAAGTGAGATACAACAATGAGAATGCCTGGAATGTGGTCAGTGATGTGCGTGACAACCGAGCTGATGGCTATCATTATTCCTACGAAACGGAGAATCGCATCCGGGCTGCTGAAGATGCTCACTTTGCAGGACAAAATGCCCGCAAGAACGGCTTCTACGAGTACGTTGGTGACGATGCCAAGACCTATCGCGTGGACTATGTTGCCGATGAGAATGGCTTCCGAGCTGAAGGCGCCCATTTGCCAAAGGCTCATCCCATTCCCCCATTGATTCAACGTGCTTTGGACTACACAGCACGTGTTCGCGCCCAACAACGATACTAATCCAGTGCACGCCTTACAAACAAACGTTGACACAAATGCTGCGTAGACTTAAGCCGGAATTAAATACAAATGTCACATTGTGGAAATTGGAATTTGCTTTTGTGTTTATTTTTTGTCCCAATTCCCAGCTCGAAATGACCCATTTTTGCTGCGGGCTGACTCACCGCTGGATGATGAATGAACGATTTAAACACACGAAAATCATACTGAGGTTCGCGTCGCGCAAGACATGAACGTAAACGTGGATGATTAACCGATGAGAATTCTGGGTATTTTTAGCGACATTCTGGTTCGATAATTCACAGACGGAATCTCGATCACCGACGACGGTCAAGAATAAGAGCCGTTTGAGAGCATCCAGGTGAGACATGATTTGTCATCGACAACGTCCTTGACTTATTCGCCATTTGACATTTTGCCCGTTTGGAATTAATTGTTGAGGCGCGCGACTTATAGTCGGTTCGAGGTGTGAGTGTGCGCCCGACAGCTGGAATGACCCGAAGTCAAATGGCTTTGTCACAATCTCAAGTACCAGACGAGGCGGAACGTATGTCATTGGGCTGATCTAACGTCCTAATGTCCCATTATAATTCATTCAACGGCGATTTGCATAACAATTCGTCAGTGAGTTATGTTTACTACTCAGAAATGAGACAGAGAGATGATGGACGGAGAGGAATTGATTGCATCGAATTTGAATTGAATTCGACGAGAGAAGCGCATTATGTGGGGGGAATGTGGTCGTGAATTTTGTGTCAGTTTCACGCACGTGTTATCCTATTGGATCGTGTCTTTGTGAGAAATAGAAGACAGCTCGGTTTGTCCCTCACGAAAATGGCAACCGGTTTAGCTGGTATGTTTGGGAGGGAAGAGTCGGCAATAAAATTCGATTTGGCGCCAAGAGCTTCCTCCATTTTCTCTCTTCAGCCGCAAGTATTATACATTCTTCATTTGATGGATGCCAATGATCTGCTGAGTCCTATAAGCTTCATTTGCGGTGCATTCCTTCAATGTCATTATCGCTGCTACGAAATGAAACTCGGTTCACCTTGAAACATTTGTAAATTCAATTTTATATTTATTTTTCCGCTAAAGTTCCACTTAAAATAATCGCAGAAGAGCCCCGAAAGATGAGAGCCTTTGTTCATTTCCTTCTGCTATAAATTATTGACACGCGATTGACTGTACAGATAACGCGAAGATATCGCAGGACGAAGGCACAGCAGATGAGAATCACATATCAAACAGAGATTTCAAATCATCAAATGACAATTTGCTGCCACCACTACGATTGCAGCTGCCAGTGAGTATGTCATTTGACAAAGCCAATTTCTTGTCTTGCAGATCCTTGATGCGTTCCTCAATGGTACCTTGGCACAGCAGTCTGCAAGAGACGTGAACAATAAATATCTCCCCGCGGCAAGGAAATCATCGAAAAACTCACTTGTAAATTCTCACTTCCTTGGTTTGGCCAACGCGATAAACGCGATCGAACGCTTGAGCCTCCAACTGAGGGTTCCAGTGGGGGTCCATTAGGATTAGGTGATTCGCTCCAACCAAATTCAAACCTACACCTCCGGCGACCAGCGACAGAAGTAGAACCTGAAAAAAACGAATCGAATAAGCCAGTGATGGACTAAGTACTGAGGGTTCAACTCACCCGCGGGCTGCTGCCTTCCTTGTTGAAGTTGACGACAATGTCATTGCGCAGTTTGATTTCAGTCTTGCCGGTCAACTCAACGAATCCAATATTTTGACGTTCCAAATATCTGGCCAAAATATCCAAGACGGATGTCCATTGAGAAACGACGACGACTTTATCATCGGTGCTACCACGGACTTGCTTCACGAGCTCAATCGCTTTCAGACACTGCAAAAGAAGAGGGAGTCAGATGCTGGCCAAATTTTTCAAGTAAACCTCACCTTTGAACTAGCCGTGGTCATCTCGAACACTGGATTCGATCGCAACAGCACCTTGGACGAAGCCTTCGAAATGACCTCTTCCTCTTTGGAATTCTCATCCTCCGCAGTCGAGTCGCCAACATTAATGTCCATCTTATTGAGCTGTTCAAGCAAATCGATCTCAGGCAATTCCTCATCGTCATCCTCGTAGGCGTTGTTTCCATTATCGTCCTCCAGCATCTTATCGATCAATCCTGGGTGATCGCAAATCTGACGCAAACGTGTCAGCAGAACCAAAATTTGCGATGTCTTCACCTCCTTGTGCGCATGCAACTTGGAGAATTTCTGATGAATTCGATGATAGGCATCATTCGGATTGTTGCTGCGTTCATATGGAGCCGATGTGACACCGTTCGATCCAAAGTTCTGCATGTTTGACTTGTCAGCACGTTGATGTAGAAATTGTCCAAACAATGTACGGGACAGGGACATGACCTTGGAATAGACATTCATCTCGTCCGTTCGCAAATGCACCGAAACAATTTCGATTTTCTTCTCGGGAAGAGCTTGTAGTTCACCTTTTTCCTGTAGCTGCTGTTTGGTGCGTCGCAGCAATAACGGCTTCAGAAGATTATTTAGTCGCTGACGACCATCGACTGTATTGGTGTTGATCCACTTTTTGTAGATTGACAGATCGTCGAATGGGGTGCATTTCAAGAATTTGAGCAGTGAATACAGATCCATGTCTTTGTTTTGGATGGGAGTACCGGTCAAGGCCCATCGGAAAGTTCCCTTCAATTTACAGCAACTTTGCGCCATGCCCGTGGTGTGATTGCGAATTATGTGCGCTTCATCCAGAACGATTCGCTCCCATCGAATGTTGAAAATGGGTCCTTGCACCTTGGCCTCACTATTCACCAGACCGTAAGTTGTAACGACCATGGCGTATTTCGACAAAATCCGTGCACTTGGTTCTCGTGAGTTTCCGTGATAAACGTGAACAGACAGATGCTTTCGTTTCGTTCGATTCTCAACCTCCTTCTCCCATTGCTTTATGAGCGATGCCGGACATACGATCAAAGTGCCGCCAAAGTACTCTGAAACAAGTCAATTTGTCAACAAATGATGATACGAAGAAGTGACGTATGACTTACCATCTCGACGACCCTTTGCCGTCCATTTCTTGTTGTTCGCTTCATCAGTCTCTTCCTCATCATCTTCATCCGAGGAAGAGTCCAATACGGAGTGTTCCTTCTCATTGGTGGCCAAAGCCAAAGAAATCATAGTCAAAGTCTTCCCCAGACCCATATCATCCGCCAATATACCGCCACGTGGCTTTTGTCGTTCGCGCCACAACATCCAGGCCAATGCATGACGCTGATGAGGCATCAAGCTGATCTTCAGACCATTAGGTTCCGTAGCCATGGTGTCCTCGGTGGGACACGTTTCCAAATTCTTGTGCAATTTCTGCAAGCGATTCAGAGCGAGAGTCTTTTGCTCGTTGAATGTCTTGATGCCGACCTTGCCGGTGTACACTGGTTGTATAACATTGGCTTCCGCTTCGATTTCGGCCCATGACGGCAGTGTCTTTGGCTGGAAGGCTGGCGGTGGTCGAATGATGGTATTTTCCTCAACAATCAACGAGCTCACCACACGCTCTTGTTCCGCCAGTTTTCTCTCCAGAAGTTTGATGCGAACCAACAGATTTGACCCTTTGTCAGGCAATGTGCTGCCGAGTTGTTTGAATAAATCACGATTCTGCTTCAATTCTGCGAGTTGTATGTTCAGTTTGCTTGTCTCATCGTCGTAGTACTTTTGCGAAACATATTTCTTGCCCGTCGATTTCATCACGTGCTCAATTTTCGGCTGAGCGAGTGGCTTTGATCTGTCCGGCGTTGAGGAGTTCAGACCATTAAAATCTTGCGTTAAATCAACTAAATTCTGCTTGGCGTCTACATATTCATCATCTGAGCTCAGAAGGACCACAGAGTCATGATGTGAACTGGATGCACTGCTCGAAGCCACAGTTGCTGGACTTCTTCGAGAAGACGGCACACTTGCTCGAGAACCAGTCGACTCATCTTTGAGCGTTGGTGAACCGCTTGCATCGAGACTGTTGCTCTGGTTCATTGTGTTCGAAATCGGTGATGTTTGAAGTGACGTCATAAACGATTGTCGCTTAGCCTTTGGCGTAATAATTCGACTAACATTCGCGGATTGATCGAGAAAGCTGCTCGTCAAATTCTGTCGGCTTCGCTTATTCGTCTTGTTGACGTTGCTCGCTGATTCACCCTGGTCATCATCAGTCAAGGGGTTCTCTTCATCATCGGTGGCTGGAATCTCCTCGTCACTTCCAAAAATTTCATCCACAGATTTATTGACTACATTTTGAGTGGCATTTGCTCTGGAGCTTGCATTGACAGCGTCTTCCTCATCGTCCGTAGCCAGAATAATATCCTCATCAGAGTCGCCTTGATTGCGTTCATCCTCGCTGTCCGAAATCACATCGCGAAAGTTAATGCCAGAAATGCTAGCTCGTGTTCCTGGTGAGTAACAATGGATATGCGACTCCTCTTCCTCATCTGCTTCAGTCGTCTCATCAACCCTTTCCTCATCCGAATCGTCACTGGACAAAACAGTCATATCTGTTGCGAAGAGGAAAACGTTAGTCGAATTGAAGACCAAAAGAAAAAAAATTCACTTACCTCCGGTTCTGGTCGTCAGTTCATTGATTTCCTCATTACCATTGTCATCATCATCGCTCGTTTCCAAACTCTGATCATCTTTCGAAGCATTCGTTGGACGCACATCTTCGGGAGTGCTTTTACCATCCGATTCATCTGAATCGGACAGCACAACATATCGTCGTCGACGAACCGGTTTGTTTTCACTGACACTAGGACTGTTATGGTTGGGCTGTTCGGTGTCCGAGTCATCCAAAGATGATTCTGTGTCCGATCCAATCATATTTCTTCTCTGTCGAATGCGGCCAGCAACTCGGGGTGACTCGTTGAAATCGTCTGAAGAGCTCATTTTCACAATGATTTCATCCACTGAAATAATCAACAAGTCTTTGGCTACCGTTACAAGTTACAAACATGCGGCTGCAAACATTCAATATTGCGAAATCATCAATTTCAATCAGAAGGTTTGAAAAACACCATCCGAGGGTTGACTTACCTCAGAGATTTCTTCAAAAAAAAGATAACAATTTACTTAATCGAATTCAAACGAATTTTCGACTTCACTTCGCACCAGTTGAAAAAAATCCGATAAATTTTCCACTTCAATT
>JANSTV010072772.1:0-10498 GCA_027564135.1 Lestremia cinerea | reverse complement strand
CTATCGGGAAACTTGTTCTCGATCGATGGAAAGAAATGGAAACGGATGCGAGTGAAATTGACACCGACCTTCACATCCGGCAAAATGAAGTTCATGTTTCCGACCATCGTTGAGGTGGCCAATCAGTTCGAAGAGTGTTTGAGGGAAATCTTGCAGAATTCCGAAGAATTAGAGATCAAAGATCTGCTGTCGAGATTCACCACGGACATCATTGGAACGTGTGCGTTCGGCATAAAATGCCACAGTTTGAAGGATCCAAAGGCAGAATTCAGAGAAATGGGACGACTCTCTTTCGAGGAGCCCCGCCAGAGAGGTTACAAGATGATGCTGATCATGGCCTTTAAGGACCTGGCACGCCGTCTTCATGTGAAAACCTCCCGAGAGGATGTGCTGGCATTCTTCTTGAAGGTCGTTCGGGAAACAGTGGATTATCGCGAGAAAAACAACATCCAGCGCAATGACTTTATGGATCTGTTGATCAAGCTGAAGAATGAGGACAGTAAAAACGACTCATTGACACTGGAAGAGATTACAGCGCAGGCGTTCGTCTTCTTCCTGGCCGGCTTCGAAACCTCCTCCACCACAATGACATTCTGCTTGTACGAATTGGCCTGCAATCCAGACATTCAGCAGCGAGCTCGTGAGGAAATTCGTGAAGTGCTGAAGAAACACAACGGTCAGTTGACGTATGAGGCCATGATGGACATGAAGTATCTGGATCAGATCATCAATGGTAGGTTCAGAGTGCCTTCTATCTCCCGCTAGTTTGTAACCTTGATTCTTCTCAATTCTTTAGAAACCCTCCGTAAATATCCACCAGTTGGAAATTTGACGCGACTGGCAACAGCCGACTACCAAATTCCCGGAACGAAGCATATCATCGAGAAGGGAACGAATATCTGGATTCCAGTATTCGCCATCCAGAGAGACCCAGAGTACTATCCAGAGCCGGAACGCTTCAATCCCGACCGTTTCTCTCCCGAAGAAGTTGCGAATCGTGACCAAATCAAGTGGTTGCCTTTTGGTGACGGTCCACGCAACTGCATTGGCCTGCGTTTCGGCATGATGCAGACCCGCGTTGGATTAGCTATGTTGTTGAATAACTTCCAATTTGCTCCCTCCCCAAAGACGAATATCCCGCTGAAATATGCCAGTAAGGGGTTCGTTCTGGCGCCAGAAGGAGGCATGTATTTGAGTGTGAAGAAAATCACGACTTGAGACGCACCCTGAAGCCCATCAAACGGCCTCAATTCGACTTTATTGCTGTTGTTGTCTTGATAGATTAGGTTCAATGTTCTCTCTAGATTAAAGTCAAATAAACAAACTGAGAAGAAACAAGAAGAATAAAATCGATTCCACTGCGACCAAATGCCTGCATAAATCCAGGCGTTATATCCGGCACCGGGCCAAATTGATTTCGGCGCTAATCAGCTCAACTCAATTATTCCACTCGAAACAAACAACACCGCAATTATCTCGGAGCTTGTACATACGCGTGCCTAACAGCTCAGTAATCTCCCAGCCTATGATTAACATAATTAAATGCATTAAAATGACGGCCAAACATTGCTTTGTCATTATCTTTGGTAATTTCAGTAATTAACTTCCTGTTTCAGCGTCAGCAGTAATCGCACAGCGAATTTCACGTGCAACAAGTGCAACACAAGAATTCGACCCAACCTTATCTAATTATAGCAAAATTTATGCGGCAGCAAAGCGAGTGACGACCGTTCCACATAGCTACCTCACGCAGCCAGTGATAGTCGTCCACTCCGACGACTGTCAGTCAATTGCCGTTGCTCATATGCCGCAACTGTCTCGGATGTGTTGCGGCACAATGTTTTCAATGGAATTGAGTTGAATTGAGACGGAAGAAACGAGCTAATTCAACCAGCCATCCAACTTTGTCGTTGAATAATCCACAAGCTGATCGCGACGGATAATCAATAGTCGCTCAGCTGGAACGCTTCACAATGTCGTCCATACAATTGAGCGGCTTGCCCATTCGAGCGAATGAAGAGCATTTCTGAGCTTTTGATTCTCAGCCTTGAGCTGCATTACATCACTCGGGCGTTTCGGCGAAGAGCTTCGGCACACCGTCAACAACTTTTAGGTCGAAATCGATTGAGCGCTTGCTTGAAACGGCGACGATGCAAATGGGTCATTGTTGACGGGGACCCGTTTGATTGCCGCAAAACACAATACAAGCTGCGCTGCGGCACAAACACACATCAATTCAATCGTGTGCGGCTCTACTGTTTCGGATTCACAACCGTCTATTGCGCATTAGTCATTTGATTGTGTTCGCGGAGCAAACAAACATTCATCGACGTTTGTTGTGACGCTTGGCGGATGATAACAAACGTGTTGCGACAACACTTTCTTGATAATTCTAAACGATTTTTGTGCATTCAACGGTGATCGTTGTTGACTTGAACTTGGTCAATGGAAAAGTGCTGAACGGATTGCTTCACCGAAACGAAATGCCAGCCGACAAGTGGCGGGGTATTGTGAATGATTCAAATCGATGCAAAACGTTGCTTGAAAGCTATAATTACCGAGTGATTTAGAAACAAATGGTCGTCCATTGAGCAATCCCACCTTTGGCCACAAACGTCGATCGCACATTCAAACGTGTTTACAAATTAATGGGCAATTTTTCATAGTTTTCCGCAGCGAATTTTTTCTTTCATCGGAGCTCGTTCTGTGTGCCTTCGATTGCGTTCGCCATGCTAGTCACATTGCTGCTGGTTTCTTGTGCATGTTTCGTTCTGTATGTTTATGTAGACTTCAAGCGAAAGTACAATGTGTGGCGGAAATTGAACGTGCCATTTTTGAAACCGACCTTTCCATTTGGAAATGTCGGCGAAACAACGCAAAAGAAGCATTTCGGCTATATCGCTCAATCGCTCTATCAACAACTGAAGCACCACGGTCACTATGCCGGCATATATTTCTTCAAGACGCCCACATTGCTGGTGCTCAGTCCAGAGTTTGCGAGGACCGTATTGGTAAAGGATTTCAAGTACTTCGTCGATCGCGGAGTATATTTCAACAAAGAAGCCGATCCGCTGAGTGGAAATCTCTTTTTCATCGAAGGCTCTGAATGGCGTCATCTTCGAGCCAAGCTGACGCCGACTTTCACGTCGAGCAAAATGAAAATGATGTTCCCAGCAATTGTCGAAATCGCCAACCAATTAGCGAACCACCTTGCCACTTGCACCGGTGACGGTCGGCCCGTTGAAATACGTGAATTTCTCGCTAGATTCACCACCGACGTAATTGGCTCGTGCGCTTTCGGCATACAATGTAACAGCATTGAAAATCCCGATTCGCATTTCCGTCAAATGGGCAAGAAAATGTTCAATTTCACAAAACTCCAATCGTTCAAGCAATTCTTGGCAATGCTCTTTCGCAAGCAAGCCAAAGCGTTGAATGTACGTATCAATTCACCGGATGTCACCGATTTTGTCATCGACTTGGTTCGGAAGACAATCAAACACCGCATCGACAACAATGTCGTTCGCAAGGATTTCATGCAGCTGATGATCGATATCTACAAGGATGGCGGTGATGATACGCAACCGGGTCTTACAATCGAGGAAATTGCGGCACAAGCTTTCATATTTTTCTTTGGCGGTTTTGAAACGTCGTCAACGACAATGACATACGCTCTTTACGAGATGGCCATCAATCAAGGCATTCAAGAGACATTACGGAGCGAAATCAATCAGATTGCTGGCGAGCACGGGGAAGGCATCACTTATGAGAATGTCATGGACTTGACATATCTGGATATGGTCGTGTACGGTAACCGCTTTACTGACGCGAACGTTTCTTTTCAATAATCATTTTAATTTACTCTCTTGTTCCACCCAGAAACGTTGCGGAAATATCCACCATCCGCGACATTGCATCGCATCGCCAACGAGGACTACACTCTCCCCAATGGTTCAACAATGCCAAAAGGCACATTGCTGCTGCTGTCGGTCTTGGGATTCCATCGCGACGAAGACTACTATCCAAATCCAGACACATTTGACCCGCAGAGATTTTCTGATGAACAGAAAAAGCTTCGAAATCCATTTGAAAGTTTTTTCGCTTTCGGCGACGGTCCCCGCATCTGCATTGGCATGCGTTTTGGTTTGATGCAAACGAAAATCGGTTTGGCAATGCTTGTGAACAATTTCAAATTTTCAGTTTGCCAACAAACTGAAATTCCCATCGTCATCGATCCAATAAACGTTCTGTTCGTGCCGGCCGATGGCGTCTGGTTGCAAATCGAAAGAATCTCTTAGAAAATAGCAACACGTCCATCCAAATATTAATTTCTGAAAATTCTCTGCGAGATTTTTGAGTGATAATTTAATAAAACAACAACAACAAAAACAAAAAACAAATAAATTTAAAACTAAAATTGATTCGATGAGTTCAGCAATTTGAGGATTCCGATAGTCGTCCAGAGGTTTTCCGGTCTCTGGATTTGCCTCGCAAATTGAAAACCGGATAAATCGGCACGAATTGAGTGGCCGTTTCGTTGATGAGTTCAGGCGCCGCTGCTTCGTATTTCGATGGTTCTGCGGAAGGGAGGTGTTGGGAATGTATGCCAAATGGTCGATTGAGTGGCACTCACCTATGAAATGGTCATCCTTTGAGTCCTCGAAATGCACACGACGATACGTGCTGAACAATGGCACTGTTCCGACAGTAATCGGTAATTTGATGCGAGGCTTGAACCGGCCTCGGTCCACTTTGCCTTTAATCTAAAAATGGCGATTCCCATTGAATTTATCCGTCGATGAAATGTCAACTACCGGAAATACCTTGATTTCGTACGAGATCTGGAGGATTTTGCTTGAAAGTGAATCGGTGGGTGGTACTGCTGGCACTTTGATGTCCTCCTTGAAGACCAAGCTGTTATTGGCCGGACATCCATCGACTACAATGTCGGTTAGCAGTTTTTTCGTTTTCTTGCGATTCTTTCCGCTCGTATCAAAGTAAACGATAACCTGTTGGACGAGACGAAGACGTGAAATGAGAACGAATTTCTTGGCATCCGTCCGTTCGAAGGAGAAGAAGCAGAAAAAAAACACCAACTTTGTAAAAGCCAATCCGAAAATCATAAATATTTTGATTGCTCTTATTGTTCACGTCCAATTCCAATTGAATCGTCTGACCAGGTGCATATCCTGATGCGGCCATCGATGCCGTCAACATCAAATTGTTGGATTTTAGCATCATCAAAGTGAGAAAGTTTATCGTTTTTCGTTTGATGTACGGAAACTAATGCGGAAAATTGCGGAAAAACTGATATTTGTTTTAAAATTCGTTTTCACGAAACGCCTTCAATGCAGTTTGTCGCTCAGCAGACTTACTCCGTACAATGGATTCGCATTCAAATTGAGCGGTTTCACAACGGTGAATGCAGTGGAAAAGGTTTTGTCAACGCAGTCGGTTCGTTCAATGTGCACCGTCGCCAAATAGCGAATGTGTCCGATTTGGTCTTCGTACGAGGTCGGCAAATGTTTTGGCAGTTCACATTGAAATGCAAAGGAGTAAATGCCGGAGGCGATCATCATTTGTCCATTATCTGAAATGGATTGTTGTGTTTTTGTTGTGTGAAATTTTTCGATGTTTGTTTCGGTTTGGCGTGCTGTTATCATCGTCATGCGCATTAAAAATCAATTTCGCATTCGCCGCTTAAATTTAGTAATTGGGCCAGAAAGTCGAGCCGCCTTCAACCGAACGTCAGGTCTGGCTGTGATGTACGAGCCCACAGAATCGACTTACCAGTGGGTGCCGGCTCAAAAAAAACGGTCTTGTGAGTGAAATACTGTTCTTTGCCATAATAAATTCGTCGTAAATTTCCCCGTTGGCCGATCCATTCACACTTGCCAACGCCACGAATATTCAAATAAACAGCTGTTGAGAACAACCAGAAATCGATTATGAGAAATGGAATAGTCAAACAACAATCGCACAAAGCACAATCGCTGGAAACGATATCGAACCTTTGACAGTTTTTTGCTTGTACAACGTCAACACAATGATTCCCGTTAGCTCTTGGCCACTGTAATACACACCACTGACCGAACCGCTTGGATGCAGCTTTATTTCGCACGTCGTCTTCTTCTTCTTGTCCATTATCACTGCGGGCTGTCGTCGTCAAATCAATTTCGTACACAATTTTTTTGCTCTTTTTCTTTCGTCCGATCCAACATTTGGCTTAAACACCGTCACGCACACACGTCATTCTCCATTGCTGTGTCGCAAATGCTGTGTCAACACGAAAATAGAATGCGAAAGGCAGAAAATTTTATTGAAATAATTCGGCACAACACAAAAATATCGGTTCATTCTTGAGCTCATAGAATGCTCAACTGGCCATATCGAATCCAGTGAGACAAAGATAAGATTAATGAACGGAACGCTACCAAGACTTGTGGCGGGACGAGCGAGCAACGAGCGAGCCAACGAATGAAAATTGAGTAAAAACGAAATAATGTAGAAAAACAGAGGAGAAAAAAGCGAAACCAAAACGACAGAAAATAAAAACAACAAAAATTATGAAATGTACGAAAAGCGAAGGCGAAACAGAAGAGCAAAATAACCGAAACGAGGAATTGACAGAAGAAAAAACAACAAAATGTGTGTTGAGTTCAGTTGTGTGTAATCTTATTACACATTGGTCGCGTTTCTCGACGACGACGACGACGACGGCTGCACACAGCACATTTCGGGGGGCCGGCAGAGTGTTGTGCATGTCTTTGATCGTTTGATTCGCTGAGCCATTTCGATTACATTAGGCCGTGTGATATCCGAGCTCGAATTCAACGAGTGCCTGCCTGCCTGCCTGCCTGCCTGCCTAGACGCACACAGTTGTCAGACTATGAGAACACTAGCGATGCCGTCGATTTATTTACGTTCACATATTTATGTGAGGTTTTTGCCATTTTATTGCCTCATTCCACTCATCTCTTTATTTGCGTTTTAATATTTCAATAATATGACACCGGCACGTATCGTCGATCGCACAGTGATTCTTTACAGTTGCAGTCGAATGATGAATGACTTTGGCCAAATGGAATTCATTCAAGGTCATGTGCAATTTCGCTTGTTTACGCCCGGGTGTTGGCCGGTCAGACGATGCCATGCACGACGACACAGTTTTTCACTTGGGTGACTTCGAAAATGAAATCATCGCTGAGTGGACTCGCTGTTGCACCGTTGCTCTTCCTATATCTCTCTCGCTCTTCTCCCCCGAGAATCGTCATTCGTTCAAAAGTTCAACGTTCAAATTGTCCAACAGGAATCCCGAAGCACCCTGTCCGCTGAATGAAAAGCTCGTGCTGAATACAAAGCTTTCGTAAAAGCTCATGTGAAAGCACATGATTGAAATATCCAAGCTTTACCCTGGATTGAGTCTCCGCTAGAGAGCTTTTTGAGAAAGCGCCTCTCGCCACGGAATACGAAACCGCCTCAATCTCGGATCAACGAATTTTGATTGATAATTCCTTGGGAAAAATGCCATCTAATCGAATCAGTAAGATGCCAGTCATTAATCCGGTTGAAACTAGTTGGCGGGTTGAACATTCTGCATCGGCCCATTCAGAAGCACAAGCCAGCACAATTTCGCATTTTTCAGTCGTTTAGCACTTTGACTTCCCCGCGAAAATCGAGCGCACTGAGGGACATTCTACAAATCATGAAAGTGACTTGTGGAATTGATTACAAAGTCTCGAATCGAAATGGATTCGTTGGGTTGCGGTGCATCTGTAAAAGGCATGATACTAGTTCAATCCAGTGTCGTTAATTCAATTGGATTTAGTGAATCCACCGAATCAGCAATTGGGTGACGACTGAACGACAGGAATCCGTCTCAGCTCGTTTCAAGTGCGATTTGAGCTTTGGCCTTACGAACGGAAATCAGCTGCCTCTCGAATGAACGCCTCAGAATGAGGAAAAGAAGTGACAAAAAAAAAACGTTCCACGGCACACATGCCACACCTATGACACACATCCACCTCAGACGATTTGAATGACAAATTGTGTCATCGTGAAAGGCTTCAATTGTCGCTTAGACAATTCCCGGCCGTTATGACTCACGGAATGACCGCTTATCGAAAATCATGAGTTGAAAGTGAATGCTGAAAAAAATCTCACGCAAAATGTTCTACAGACTGTGACAGCCGTGACGACGACAACAACAACGACGACGACAAAGATAACGAAGACAATCCACTAGAGAATAACTGAATGACTTGCTTTGGTGAATTCCAAATTACAAACAATCAACATATAAGCGGTTTGAACGTAAACAAATTACGCGCGAACGTGTTAGCCGAATGTCAATAACGAATGCAAAGTCTTTCATTTTTAAATGCGATTGTTTCCATTTTTTCGATTGAGCTTCGACTCTCATCCACTTGCGATTATTGGCCGAATGTTTTTGATTCGTTCTTGTTGGATTAATGCGCGTGGCTTTGTTTATCAAGTTTGAACTTGTATATCTGAGAAAGTGCGGAGTTGCTTTCGGTATATTTGGCCAGAACAAATGCTTCAGAGCATTCCTGGGCCGGAATCTAACTGGTATCATTCCATTGGCCTCCTTCGAAAGCATCGTTCTTCCAATGAATCACCAACGAAACTGACCCACACTCGCCCGAAGTCAACAAGCGACTATCACTCGGAAGAATGAATCAATCGCTCAATCACCCGAAATGGTGAAATGGTTCGGGTTCGATGAGTAATCAAACGTCGGTCGAGCTGATCTTATCGTCCGGGAATCGCATCGGAAACAAACGAAGAAAAATATTTACCAAAATGTCAAAAGACAATAGAAAAACATGTGTCACGTCATCCCATTGAATTGCGTATGCTCAACGACGCATCGATGGGTTGCGGTTGTAGTTTTCCGAATTCGGTAAAAAGCATTCGCCCAACGAACGTGTTTCGATAAAAAAGTGTTTTCGATGGGGCAACAACAAGAGGGAGAAAAAACCGCATAAATCAACTTGAATACGCATCGCATCTCTCTCACACAAACACAAGCGGACATCATATTCAGATGTTGATATTATTGTTGTCGTCGTTATTCCTCTGGTCGTCGTCATCGTCATCCTCGTCATTGTGCTTGATGCCGTTTGCCGAATGCCGTATCATCATCATTTTATTATCAATCTGTTTTTATCGTCGTTTTTTCGTTCATTGGTCATGAATTCTGGTCTCAGCAACTATTGAGCATCGATTGCTCTCCTTTAAATTGAATGAAATCGCCTTGAGATGCGTTCAGTAGCAGTGAAACCGATCACTTGAATTGTTTGAAATAAAATCGTTACGAAAAATTTCCTTTGAAAATCACATTGAAGATTTTCTTCTCGTTTGATTGTCGCTAATCGAATTTCGCGAATTCATAGTCATTGTGCTCAATCGAATATCAGTTTAATATTCAGTGGGGGTGCTAAGCGATCGGAAAAATGTTTCCAAGAAAATTGACGAATGCAGCCATCGAAGCCGATGCGGCAGTGGCTGCCGGTCGGGAATATCTAATCAGCGATAGTGGTTATGGCAAAGATCATGTTAAGCTATTGCATGTACGTCGTGATGGTCCGGTGCATCACATCAAGGAGTTTGAAGTAAACACACATTTGAAGTTGTTCAGCAAAAAGGATTATTTGAACGGTGAGTTGTGCGCATTATTTAAATTTTGCAAATCGCTTCCATTTGCTGGTTGTCGAAACGATGAGCGTTAATGTGATTGCGTGATGCTTCGTTGATTACATTCACCATGGATTATTATCCGTTATGCCATTTTGAATAGCGGTAATTGCTATTTTGCAAAACGGTAGATAACAATAGACGAAATTTTGCATGTCGATTGCTACTCGAGATGCATATGGCTCATGCAGCTTAGTTGGGCGGAAATGAGCTGATTATTCGCGGAAGGCCAACAGGCGGGTGGGTTCACCCGGGGGCGCTGTGACTGGTGAAGAATGGCCTTCAGGATGATTGATGGATGTTCCTGCAAGAACAACAGGCATTGGCATTATCATGAAACGAGTTGCTCGCCTGATTAAGCTCCTTCCGAGGATAATATTTCACGTTCATCACCATTTAATTAACTCGACTTGAACGAGCTCAAGACGTGACTGAAATATCAGTTATTTTCAATAAACCGCGAATTTACAATGATCTTCGACAGCCTTTTTTCTCCTTTCCCCCCGAAAGGAAGACAAATAACACTGTTTCGCCAAGTTATTCCATTGTTTTGCACTTCCTCGAAACGAGACGGTGTCAACTTTTTGCCCCAGCAAAACCAGCACACCGGGCCGACCTGCAGCAACCAATGTGTTAATCACTGTGTCAAAGTCGAAATTGACAAATTCCAGTGAATTTAATTCGCATTGAAGCTGGCACGCCCTCAGAACATCCGTTGTGTCGCCGCCAAAGCAAATACTCATAATTTGTTCGACGAGAATTCCGCCAGGCTTCAATAATT
>JANSTV010072761.1:0-10498 GCA_027564135.1 Lestremia cinerea | reverse complement strand
AAACACCGCCTAGAAATCTTCATAAACAATTGATTAATGATCAAACTATCGAGAGCAATACAATCCCCAATTTGAGGACATTTTCATTTGAGTCATTCGCGTCGAGAAGCATTAAGCGGAGCCACCGATCGATTGTCACTTGTCGTGAGTAAACAATGTTGATGAATACATTGCTGTGAGAGTGGCGGCACTACGCTATACCGCATGGACATCAACGCACTCAATTACCAGAAATGGTATTACACAATAGTCGCTTCGATGCTGAAACAGAAAACAGGTTTAGCCAGGCGTAAAAACGACTGGTTCGATTCTAAACATCAACGAATTGTTGATGAACTACTGGGGGTGATGAACCGATGGGAGGTCAAGCCGGCGGTTCGTCAAGATCCCGTTGGGGGAGTTCCCTCCACTATCGTCCCTACAAGCCTTTAGAGGAAGTCCATTCACTCGCTCCACTCTCATTCGGTTCCTTGCCCTGCATCGGAGCCGGCACTTCATTGCATGCCAAACCGTCGTAACAACACTCAACAGCATACCATCACCTGTACACGATCGCTCAAAAACATTCGTCCATTCATTCGCATTACGCAAATGTGTAAACAAACCATCGAAATGAAATAGTCTCGAAATGAAAACGATAATTACATTTCAACGAAGATTCGAAAAGTAATTTTGTGTGGTTTTTTTCTTGCGAAGCATTCCCGCTCGATGAGAACAGCAACCATAGAGGCATTCCTGTGCGGTTGATTGCTGTTATGTCCGAGCCAACATGCAATTTCAAATGACAATCAAACGACAATCCAACCAACAAACACAATGACATTCGGTTGAGCGTAAGCGGCGCACAAATATTATCTCACCGGGGCATCGTCATTATACGCTTCAACACAGCAATTATTCGATTACGGAGTCGGTTCTGGTTCGGACAAAGTTTGCTTTTTGTTGCTTCTTTTTCTCTTCTTCTTTCTCGATGCGGACGCACAGACACACAGACACATACAAGCGCACACAACCACGCGGACCGGTAACGACGCGGTGAGTCCGTAAGCGTAAACAAATGTGGCACACATTCAAGTGAATGTGAATCGAACACCGAAATCGTTTCAGTTAGTTTTGTTGTGGACTTGTAACGTGCTACATGCCAACGGGCTTGGTTGCTGCATTGCATTTCGTTGCGTTCTTCGATTCGGAGGTGTTTGCTATTCGCTTTTGGGAATAAAAATTGAAATTGTTTCGCGTTTCTTCGTTTTGACTCGAAAGAGAGAAAATCGTTTCGTCGTTGATCTTGCTATTTGCTCAAAATGTTGGTCCAACTGATTAGTTTTGTGACTTTGTTGGTGCTTTGCAACGCACAGAAGGTATGTTTTCGAAATTCAGTTAAAATATTCATTTTTTGTCGCTTTTGTTTGATCGACACAATGCAGCGCTGTTGATGAGAACAAGTGATGAATGGTTGCGTCGACGCGCTCCGAATCGTTGCCATGACTATCTTCATTCGGCCGAATTGAAAATAAAACTGTTTTTTTCTTCCTCGCTTTATTCTGTTTCGAAAAACAAAACAAACTTCGCATGCCATTGTGCCGACGAAATATGAATCTCCGCTCGCAGGTAGTCACATTCTAATTAGGGCGTTGGTTTGCGCGCTGCGGTCGAATGCCAGTCGAGTTGCTTTGTTTTCGGTTTGAAATGCGATTTAGGGAAAAGACTTTTGTGAGACGCGAGCCATATCATCGCACGTCTGAATCCGTCTTTCGCCATCAAACACTCCCCGAATTCATTTTCATTTCGCTTTTTCTGCCAAAGAAAGTCGATTGAAACCGCATTCGATTCTCAATTTCACTCTTTCGCTTTTTTTGCTGAATAAATTTGCGAATCCGCATGGCAGTTTGCTAAACGAATGCAAGAACTGTTCGAAATCGATATTTGAAAGATGTCTCGGCAAGAAAAAACCGGTTTGTTTATGGATTGACGTTTCTTAGAAAGTTATTTGTTGGAGCCATCGTGAATCGAACGCAATCAATTTCTGTGCTGGACATCGCTTGTTCCAAATGGACTTGGAATCGATTTCGGAAGCCAAAAATAGGTATGAAGCTGTTTGTTAATGGCTTTGCTCGAAACCACGTTGGCCTCCTGCCCCTTCGTTACTCGTTTGGGTTGAACTCACTCCTCTATTCCAACCTTCAATTTGCTGAAAGGAGTTTCCCAAAAGAAAAACAAGCTCTTCCAAGTCGGACCAAAAACACTCGAAAATTCAAAGAAGGAATGTGCATGCATCACGTTTCACAACCATCGGTTCAAAACAACTCTGACGTATTTGCTAAATGCGTGTTCGGTTTCTCCAAGAGCAGCAACATCATGCAATTGCGATAAGAGACGAAAAATTGTTGATTCGAGTTTAAAGCAAATGTCATAGGTCGAGTTCGGCATACAAATTAACGCTCGTTGAATCGCCTGTTTATTAATCTCTCGGTCGACGTTTGAATAATTCAAGCGAGCGAGGAATCGCTAGCTCTCATTTGCATGACATTCTCATCGATGATTCAATTCGTCTTATCTCAGACGCACACAGACTGAATTCAAATCGACGATTCATCGTTGTCAACTGAGAAATTCTTGCATTTCCAACCTGTCACGCGACAGAAGGTAGCTCGTCTATCAAAAAGGTCGTCTATTTGAACAAATGCTCTCTAAATTTGGCCGTTTACTCTGATTTGGCTGTTGGAGCAAATTTCTGTCATCAATTGTTCAAGCCGATGGACTCATCGAATGAGTCGAACCAACTGCGTCCCAAAAATAGTACAAGCGCTATGAATCATCTGACAGCACCGAGTCGATTCGGCCAGTCGATTTCAAAGCATTCCGAATCATCCAAATTGGCTTTGTGTCTTTTAATGAACTGCGAAACACAATTAATTCAATTGTTCATCATCAAAATTGATGAGGTGATGCCGGCAATCCCCAACCAGAGAATTCAAATCGCTCTTCGAAATGATAAATCAACGATTAATTCAATCAACTTGACCGATTTGATGACTAATTCGTCTCTTGAGGCGTCCCAGATCAAGTCATTGATACGTTTTCCCGTTGAACTTGGGCCATTATCGCCATTGAAGATGACTCCATCGCCAAACAATAGAATCGTTCTTGTGAGTTTCGGAACGGAGGAAAAAACAGACATTTTTGTAGAGTTTGTAGGGTGTTCCGCTGGCTGGCGAAGCACTGGAAAAAGTCAATTTGCATACAATTTATTTGTCAACGGAGTGTTAAGTGGGTGACATCACGACGTTCATCAAGAGCAAGAAATTCAAATCGCAAATTAACCGAAAATTTGGCGAATTTAATTCAGTCATTTTTCGGCGATAATTCCATTGAATTAGGTTGAATTAGATAATTCCAGAGTCGCAACGGAGGCGTACACCCGGGCATATATGCTTTCTGGTGGGATTACACGGTCATTCCAAGCGCAACGGCTGAAGAAGCGATACAAAAAACGAAGAAAAAACAAACGTGTGCTTAGAATGATCATCAGACGATGTGTCGGTAATTGTGCTGGTAAACAAATCGCCTAACCGAAATGAATTCTTCCAAAACGTGTGCCAACTATTACTCCATTCGTTCGAACAGAGTGGCTAACATGTTCGGTGGCTTTACGCAAGCGAGCTTGATAAAAACAACGCTGAGCCATCCGCTTCGGTCATTGACCTTTGACAAACATTTTGTTTGGATGTTGACTTTGAGAGTGTTGGATTCGAGCGTTTCTTCTCTTCTTCTTCTTTCGTTGTTAATTGAAATTCGTTTCGCAAAAGCAGCTTTAGGCCAATCGGAATGGGTCTTTCGAAATAGCTTTTATTCACTTCACTTCATTTGAATGCTTTGGAAGAGAAGCTTCAGTTTCTTTGAAAGAACCATCGAATGGATCTCTTAAACTGGTGTCTGAATGAGACTATGTCTAATAAACGCAAATCACAATAACGATCGCGTTGAACCCTGAACGTTACTGCTGATATGGTAATTAAATCGAATTCCCGGACTCATGTGCGGCCAATAGGAGCAACGTGTGTCATAACCACAAGACTTTCGTTGCGTTGGCACTTTTTTGCTTCGACTCGACTCGAACTATTCGTTCCAGTGCCATTGTTTTGCACTAATCGCGCTACTTTATGCGAGCTCTTTCGAACAAAAAGCCATTGTTTTTGACATTCGTCAGAGGCTTATGCGTTGACCGTGCATTATGACGTTTTTTGTTCTGGCTTTGCGGTTGATTTCGTTCCGTTTAGAAGCAAGCCAAGCGTGATTGAGTCAGAATCGTTGTTTTTCTACTCAATTGAATGCTAGTCATGGTTTTTGCGACACTTTGACGTTTTTCTATCCTTCACGTGCGGTGTGGCTTCCACCCAATGAGACTCGCTCTCACAACCAAACACCGTTTTGACCCAATTCGATGTCGAATTCAATATTCAAGACCATCAATCGACCACTGGAACGTTCAAAATCGAATGAGCAAACAATTGCATTACTAACAGGTTGACGAGAACCATTCTGTTGACTCAGTTTGGATGCTTTCACAATCGATGTTGTCCGTTGCGTAATCTATAGAAAACAAATGCGATGCGTTCATGGAATTTTCAGTCTTGTTAAACAGCCGGCGATTGTTCGGAAATGACAAATTGTTTCAGAATTGTTTCACTTGTTTCAAACACTTATTTTTCTATGGATTCTATTTTCCAGTTGCCAGTCACGGTTTACTACGAGTCTCTGTGCCCGGACAGCGCTAAGTTTATCGTTGAACAATTGCATCCACTGAAAATCAACAATGCTTTGGGACAAAAATTCGACGTAACTTTGATTCCTTTCGGAAAAGCGAGCGTAAGTTGAAAGAGTTGAGAAAACGCAGTGGATCAATTTCATTCAAACTAATCTCCTCGCAGTACACAACCCAAGGATCAGATGTTACTTTCACGTGTCAACATGGTCCCAATGAATGCGAAGGCAATAAAGTGCACGCTTGCGCTCTGGAACATATCCAGGTAAGTTCTCTCAAAACATCTTGAATGAGTGTTGGACTCTAACGCTCCATTCCAGGTGAACTCCTATCAAAACAAATACACCCGGGAAACTCTGACCCTCGAATACGTGAACTGCTTGATGCGTGAGGCCAATTTGAACCGTGAGGCTCCATTCCCGGGCAAGAAATGCGCTCAACTATTCGAACTCAACAACTGGGAAGTGATTGAGCAATGCGCCAACACGACCGAAGGCAGCAAACTGTTGCAGCACCATGGAGAATTGACCAACCAATTGAAGCCAGCATTGACGTTCGTGCCAACGGTCACCCTCAAATACGTAAGCGAATCGAGATTTTGACCGTAAAGCCCATGGACTAATGTATCCTTGTTCCATTTCTTCATTAGCAATACTCCCAAGAGAACCAAGACTTGGCCGTTCGTGACCTGAAAGCAGCCATCTGCCGTTCTCTACCCGAACCACACCCACAGGAATGCCATGGTCACAGTGGCGGTGCTGCCATTACAACATCGCTAGCAACTTTCGTTTCAATCGGGTTGTTCATGCTTTTGGCCAAGCTGCTTTGAATTTTCCAGTGAACCACTATCATGCGAGCGTTGGAGGAACGCATGAGATGTGATTGGTTGGTGCAATATTTTCACGTGCATCAAACCTCCGCCAGTTCGATCACCTACAGCAATACATTGACAATTCATTCCGTCCAAATATCGGCTAAGACCAGAAACTCAATCGTTTGTTTTTTTTTTTCTGTTTTTCTCATTTCAAATATTTACGCCACATTTTTGATTTTGTTGTAGAGAATATCTTTTATAAATTTTTGTTGTGAATAAAAAAGTTTCAAATAGTGACATTTCAGGCGTTTTGCATTTCTATCTGAATCTGAGTGCGATCAAGCGAAACGTGATCGATGCACATCTCACACAACTCACATCTCTTGGAAGACACCACAAAGTAGACGAAACTCGATACCGTTGTGAAAAAACGATGATTGATGATTCACAGAGCGACGGGTAATGGTGAAAACCTAACAACAGCTCAAACGCCGTAAGTTTTGCGGCAAAGAGCTTCTGGTGAATGTGCTTTTCTCTCTGTCCAGCTTTCATCAAAAATTACCAAGCCGTACTTGCGTCTACCGTTGATGAAACGATGAAACGTCCACCGGTGCTTAAAGCCTGTCTGACACCATTGGCAAAGAACTCGTTTGCCATCGAAATATCCTCTTGAATTGCCATTCCGGAGAGATCCCCCTCTCCCTCTCATTCCAACACTTGAATTGCCATTCCGGAGAGATCCCGCTCCCCCTCTCATCCCAACAGAACATGTGTCATTGATTTGAGGTCGCTTTCAATAGTATTTTCCAGAATATTGGTGCATGATCTCAACGTGTTCTCAGATGTTTTCGTTTTCGACAAGTTTTCCCCAAGAATTTTCCGAATGGAAAATCAAAACAAACGAATGTTTTTAATGCATTTTCAAATTGCATTGAATTCTCTTCGACGATGAAAGTTGAGGATTTGAAATGAAAAATCCTAAACTTGTTCATTCAACGCGCAGAATTCCATTGTCGGTCACGTGAGAGCAATCTCACAATGATCCTTTGGTTTTCTTTATTGATGAATTGAAAAGTCCTCACGACCGAATTTGCATCAAATTTCGCTTACCAAATACGAAATTTCCGTTTAATTGACTCTCGTCACGGCATATCGAGCTTTTTTGATACGCAAAACGAACACGAGTGACAGCAAATCGTGCGTTATACGAATTGCTCGAAGAAAGTGTGCTTAACTGGGTCGTTAGGTGCTGGATGCATAGACGCTCGGGCCGATGGGCGAGAGGTGTCGGTGATCTCGCTCGTTATGCCTTCGAATGCACTTTTGAAAACAAACAGTCCAAGTAATCAACTCAAGCAATAAATCACAAATGATTGACAGATGAATTCAATAAATAAAACAACCGATAGTTTGACGTAACAATTCACATGCGATGAAGCGGACCCGGCTGCAGAGTAGCGTGCGGATTGTTTTGAATTCGGTGCAATTGAACCTGTCAACAATGAAGTGAATATCCCAATCAATTGATTTCGACCAACTTTGCCGATCGTTTCGAGACCACTCAAGTCTACCTTCAGCCACACATGAACGGAGTCGACTGAGTAATCAATCAGTCACTATCGGAAGGGAAAGCTAATTATGCATAATTGATACTGAATGTATGACATGTTATTGGATATGAAAGCGATGGAAATCGGTAAATATCAACCCACGAAAATCATTATTAACGTCAATGAGTGATGTCCACCTGACCAATTTCGAAGGGAGCTCACTGTTGCTCTGCTCATCCGAACCATAATCGATAATTTATTGGCCAATCGGAATGTTCCAGGCGGACAAATGCTTCGGGCAGATTTCCTCATAAAATGTTGGAAAAGAAATTTATTGCATCCGGAATATTTGCATTCAAAGTTTTAATGCAATCATCAGATGGGAGGATTATGTGCTAGAAGGTTTTGAAAAGCGTTTCTTGAATCTTCCTCATCATGAGTCGTCTTTTGTTGAACGGAACTATTCGAACCGTCATTCTGAGAATGAGCAGCCTGAATTGCGGTGATTCAAATCCATTCTTTGGCTCGGCTAATCTCGTAGTCGGACTGAGAACAAGCCGAGAGAAGTCTCGAAATTATCCATTTTCCTTCCATTAACGACAAAGGTAATTCGTGTCCGATCAACGTGCCGACATCAAGCACGTGATTCTTGGGAATCGAAATAGTTACTTACTGCGCCCACCACTTTGACAAGACGAATATGGAAGCCCGGAAAAAGTCCGTCTGGAAAAGAAATCGCAAGGAAATGTGGCATTCGATTTGCTCACCTTGATTTCACTGGGCTCCCATTCAACCGCAAATTATTCGGTGAATGGCCAATTGATTGAGAACTACTACAACTAAAAAATACAAATGTGAACTAACGAATGTGACAAATCTGGCTATCTTTGTGTGAAACCGAAAGGGAAAACCGTTCCACTGAAATACGCCTCAGGTCAAGTGAGCATTTCTTCGCTTTCGTTTCCTTTTTATTGCATTTGTCATGTTGTTGGTTTTGCCCTCCTTAATTTTGGGCATCAAAACTGCTGCGGAATGACGCATTTCTATGTTCATTCATCGTTTAACTGACCCACGGTTGTATAGAATCGGCTTCGCTTTGTTTGCTTGACATGCGATTTCATGCCACAACAGCGGAATTCCAACGGCTCCTGTCTGATGGGCCTCACATGAAAATGAAACATTTGGGATTTCAAATGTATTTATGTAATTATTTCCTGTGCCCGTCTCCAGTCGAAACCATTTACATTCCATTCACTTGCTCATACGGCCATTCGCTCACGAGCGTGGTGATTTCTTTCTTTCTTTTTTTCACCCACCGTCGCTGTGGCAGCGTAATGCATGATTTATTTCAGTGAATTTCGGTGCTTTTGCATTTCATTTGAGTAATTATCCGGCTCTACGTGATCCACAGCACAAGACAGTTATTTACATCATTACCGCATTATTTTGCAATAAAACTGCGACAGAAAAAAACACACAAGCACACGCCGACAATCTACGGACGAAAGACCTTTTTGTGTCTTCCTTTCGTTTGTTCAATTCGTTGCTGGCATTCAGCGAGTCCATGTCTCGAACGCATTGGGCATGTCACGAGGCAGTAGCTGAATTCCCCTGGATTTGGAAATCGCGTCGAAGGTGGTTTCTTTCTTCCGGAGTATTCGAGTAATTCGCTTCGCGTGGCCTCCAAAAGCTCCGTTTGAATTCCGAGACGAGGTTTTCGACACCTTTGCATCGAATACGAGACTCGAAGCCACTGCAAGGAGCTCACCGTCGTTCCGAAACTATTCGCACGAATTGCATAATTAATTTTAATGAATGAATTCTCATATGCTCGGACGATTGTGTCATTAAACGATGATTTCCCCACGGATGAACTGCCGGCCATCGGCTGCGACTACGTTTATTGCTTCAACTCCAACTTAATTATAAGTTTCCAGTGTTCTATGCTTTCAATTGCGAAAATATTGTTTCATTTCACAATGAAATCGAGAGAATCGAGAAAGCGCCTGATGGGGCTGATCGATCATACCGTTTTCCCTTCCATTTTCCCGGGAAATTCATGCGTCAGGCTTGGAAAATGCATTCGAAAAGCTACAACTCATTTCAAATGATTAATTTCAGCAAAATATTAATTTCTTTTCAAAGTTGACAAATGAATCGTAAGGTTGGCCTGATTAGATTCATGTGATTCAGCTCCCACGTGATTATTACCTACGTCAATCATGGCGAAAAAGAAGAAAATCATCACAACTTATGGTGTGATCGGTTCGCCTGACCCGCGTCCAGTTGGTCGCCACCACACACTCGCTCACACGCCCAAACACACACACACACACACACACACACAAGGAAACCCTAGCGCAACACCGACGAAAAAGCTCAATTCCAGCGAAAATCATCAGAAAGTCGCAGAAACATCAACCCAAGTCAGTTACCGCACACAAGACCATAATTGATTCTCCATCTCGTTCCGTCGCTGCGTCCAAATCTCATTTCAAACACGAGCCGTAATGAGAAAGGTGCAACCGTCGAACGATGCGGCAGCTGTCGCAGAACGTTCCCGATTAAACACAAAATCCATCCACCGATTTTCCACCGTACGATAAGCACCAGCACCAGCGCAAGCAGCCAGCCAACGACTATAAAGCAAAAATGCAAACGTTTTAAACGTTCATTCATGTTTTTGAATTTGAACTGAAAAAGTGGTGTTTGTTGTGCGTTTGAAATTTGTTTGAGAATTTTTGCTCGAGAATTTCCCGTTGAGGAAAATTGGTCGAGTCAAAATCTATTGAAACCGATTATCTATCGTAATTACTTGAATTTTCGAACGTGGTGAATTTATTGTGCGCTCATTTTTCGAATTGAAATCAACTTAAAATTCAAGAAGATTCAAGAAAATCAATCAGAAAATTTTGCTCAAAAATTTATTTGTGAATTGTTCTTGGATTAGCATTTGAGCACCAATTTCCAGAAAATGTACGTATTTTTCGGTAGAATTTTAATAATAGTCTCATTTCGAAATTTCGAAGTGAATAAATGAAACGAAGTTCTTTGAAATTCATCGTCGAGGGAATGTCGCCTGAACGCGAGTTTCCTCGTTCGTCTGGACGCGAGGTACCCATCGTGGAAAGATCTAAAGAATTTCCTTTCATTCCAAAGTTATTCTGGTTATTAAAATAGCATGAATTGAGAAGGAAGGATTTCATTCGAGAGAAAAAATGAGAAATTGGCTAAAAACAATACAATTAACAAAGTTTTCGCAAAGAAAACGGTGCGAGCTCCGGAAGAAAACAGGCAACTTTGTGTGGAATTGTGGCCGAGTAGAGACTTGCAAGGAAAGTGCAACAAATTGAGCGAGTCGCTCCCTCGCTC
>JANSTV010072728.1:0-10502 GCA_027564135.1 Lestremia cinerea | reverse complement strand
GATATCCGCAATGAGAAGGTGAAGGTGCTGAAGAGCATTGAACCATTGACTTTGGACGATGTGGTGCTCGGTCAATATGTTGGCAATCCCGATGGAGAAGGTGATTCAAAATTGGGCTACTTGGATGACCCCACTGTGCCAGCTGGTTCGACCACTCCAACGTACACTTTAGCTGTGTTGCGCATCAACAACGAGCGCTGGGATGGTGTACCATTCATTTTGCGTTGCGGCAAGGCATTGAACGAACGAAAGGCTGAGGTTCGCATCCAGTACCAAGACGTTTCCGGAGACATTTTCGCGGGTAAGCCCAAACGTAACGAATTGGTCATTCGAGTGCAACCCGGCGAGGCACTGTATGTTAAAATGATGACCAAGTCACCGGGCATCACGTTTGACATGGAAGAAACCGAAATGGATTTGACTTATACGAATCGGTATAAGGTGAGTCTTAATACTGCTCAGGTGAGGATCAAGCGGTTCTAAAGATGTTTTGCTTTCGATTTTGCAGGAAGTGAAATTACCCGATGCCTACGAGCGATTGATTTTGGACGTTTTCTGTGGTTCACAAATGCATTTCGTCCGTTCGGATGAATTGAGCGAAGCTTGGAGGATATTCACACCGCTTTTGCATGAAATTGAATCAAACAACATCCCACCAACTCCATACATTTATGGATCACGTGGCCCGAAAGAAGCCGACCGCAAAAGCGACGCATCAAATTTTAAATATTACGGCTCGTACAAATGGCATCAATCACACAAACTGTGAATATTCAATTTGATATTTTTTTTCTTCTTTTTATTAAGTTTTTGTATTTGAAAGACCAACCAAGAAAACATTCCTTTAGAGTTCCTTTGAAAGACTCTCAATTATTGTTATTGTTGTTACACTCAATGATGGACTTGCAGAGATTCCTATTGATGTTCAATGTGATATTCAATTGGCGTTTCTGCAGCGGTTTCATTGTGGATCGGACGAATTTCAGGATGATCTTAAGATGCTCAATTTGTGTTTTTGATTAGATTCATCGTTGTGATCAATATTTCTCGATCAAATGAATGTTTTGTGTGAGGTACCTGCATTCCAACCGAATTTCTTATTTTTCGATTTTATGTATTTTTTTATGAACTGAATAAAGACATCAAGACACAAATCACAAGGTTTTAATTCTTGAAGTTGAAAGGAAGCAAACGGAAAATGGTAAGTTCTTCTTAGGTCTTTCTTAGGTGGTATCGGGTTCTTCTACAATGACCTCACTCAACGCAAAGACCTTGAACTCATGCTTGACCTCGATATTGAACAGTAACTGATGGCTTGGAAGTGGCCTCATTGCTCAATAATTTCATTCGTAACTGATAACTGCCGCTCGAATTGAAAACCATTCCACGTACATTTGAACACGGCAAAATAAATTGCATACATTCAGGAGTTTTAAGTGAGACGGTCGTGTCGCAGTCAAAACGAACAAAACTTTCAAATCGTTAAATTTAAACGGTCGAATCCATAATTGTTGGCCATACAAAATCGGCAAACATTTGTCATCTCACACAATAAACGTCCTAATCGAAAATTCAAATTTAATTTTCCCAAAGTGGCTTGAATTTATTTCGTTCCGAAAAAAAAGATAAAAGTTAAAGCGTAGCACGCTCTGTAAAGAAGAAAATATTTGAATATGTTGATTTTGTTATTCAAAACAAAAGACTTCACAGCGGCATAGTCGGCAAGCCGGACGATGGATAAAATGTTGTTGAAAGCCTTCCGCCTGAAACTCATTCACGCCGCTCATTCTCGCCACACGAGGACTATTAATAACGTTTCGAAATGAAATCAAACTGGCCACGTGTCGGCACTGGACTTCCCCATTGAGGCAAAGTGGCCCACTGGTGGTATTCCTTTGAGACTTGTGTGCTGCCATCCATTATTGCCCGTTCTTATTGGATGAATGGTGAAATTTCTGTGGAAGCTCGGAGTCGGTGAAACGAACATTTTCGTTTTTTTTTTCGAGTTGTTATCTCTTAAAATTACATTTTTTCTTTAAATTGTAATTGATTTATTGCGATAATAAGACGAATGATCCAGTTATATGAATTGTGATAAATCGCAATCATATTCAAGGGCACTGTCGTTTGAACGCCGAGATTTTCTGGTTCGAGTGGCAAATCCGCGGAAGCTCTCAATTAAATCCAAACACGAATGATTGACTTGATTAAAACACCTGGGCGAAAGAAGAGAATCGTGAGGGGCTAAAGAAAATGAAACTCTTCAACGAGAAACGTTAGAATCTCAAATCTTCGAAGAAAACCAGAACTAAATTTGGATACAATAACGAGCATCCCCTTGAAAAATGAAGCAACAATTACTCAACTCTGCTTCACCATTCATAACAGAACAAGGATTTTGACACCTCAACGAACATCCTTTACCCACCAAACCACAGATTACTTGACGCCGTTATGTGATAAACGATCAACATCAACCCGTCAAATTGGCCAAAATAACAGATGCCAATTCAATTCGCATCGACATTTCTCGTAAAGAGGCTTTTTTATTGAAAAAAGAATAAGAAAAAAAGATTCACGTTCTGATTCAGCCCACAGCTCGTCTTATTGGTAGAATGTCAAATGGTGTATGATCTCAGCTTTATGGGCAATTTGAATGGATGTATTGCTAACGGTCATTAACGCGTGTGTGAATGTGTTAATATTTGTGCCGGAATGCAGATCCCCGCATCAATTGAATGGAATATAAATAAATGTCAGCGATTTTTTCCAGTCAGTTTTCAAGTTGACTTCGATCAGATAAAATGCATTCATCGATGTTCTCTGTAAGTAAATATTGCATGGTGGTCCGTGTGGCTGTGATTAATTGTGGTTTTTCCCGGGAATTTTCTCTTTATTTTTCTGATCTTCATAGATCTTTTGTGCGGTTTTGGTGATGAGTGTTTCGGGCCTTCACGCACATGGGTATTTTTACCCGAGGCCGAATGTTGCGTTTGACTTTGGTGAAACCTACAGTCATCATCCAAGTCCCGAGTTTGAGGTTTACGTTCCGGTAAAACCAACATTTGAGCCGATGGAATCGAGATTTGGATACAACTTCGATGAAGCCTCCCACGATCATGCCAATCATGACTGTGATAATCACAATCACGTGAGGCCGACATTCGAACAGCCGATCGTTCCATATTATCCACCACCGGTGATGCAGCATCCTAATCTCATTCACGGCTTGGAAAAGAAAAATATTTTCGGCAAAGGTCTGATTGATTTCAGATTCGGTGATAATTCGCAAATACCCTCAACTGCTAATTTCCCACGAAATGAGGAATACTCCTCGACGTCAGGCGTACCAACGCATCAATTGCCTTATGATCCATCGAATTCACATCATCAGTTCGAGGGTTGTCATTACGACAGACCTCAATTTGAATTTTCATCCGATGCGTCGGCCGATGCTTCAGCAACCGCACAATCATCACGGTATTCATTTGTGAAAGCAATTATGTAATCTTTCGATGAATGTGAAACGTTCCTCTTTTTCAGCACAAATCCACCTCCGCCTCCACCCTCACCAAAACCAGAACCATCACCAGGCTACCACTATGACAAACCAAGTATCGAATTCTCAAGCGGAGAAACGGCTTCGGTGTCGGGCTCAGCATCGGAGGCTTCCAGTGGTTATCATTATCCCAAGCCATCATCAACGACCACACAACCTTCTCCAACGACGACAAAGCCACGTACAACAACAACAACAACCACGAAAGCTCTGCCAACCACGACAACAAGAAGCCTACCAAAAGTCGATTTCTCTGGAGATTCATCTCTTCAATCATCTGCGGGAGCAACGACCAGAACTGAAGCCAAGCTTGAAGGTTACCAATACCCGAAACCGGCCACACCATTTGAATTGCCCGCAAAGAGATATTAGATTCTTCAATCAATGTTGTTTCAACTGATTTGAAACTGCTTTTGGCGAGCGTCGCGACAAATTTATGTGTTTATGCTTGACCATGTTTAAATGCAAATGTTGTTATGAATGTGCGAACCAATGAGTAATAAATTGAATTTTCAAACAAGATTGAACCATCCACTGATGAGACGATTGCGATTTCCGCAGGGTACGACTGACACTCCCCTTCAACTGAAAAAATGCCCAAATAGTTCTTGTGAACGTCCAAGCGGAATATCTCACTGCGATTATTTTCAATGGTCAACGAAACTCAAGCAAATATCCGATTGAGTTCACAACCGATACCAACACTCGGCACGCCAGGCTCCGTTCGAATGACATAATTAGTCAGTCGAATGATAATGATGTCAATTCAGTTCCTTCCAAAGGCCTAACAAAGTACCAGTTTCCACCAACACAGCAGCACAACAAAATCGATAGTAGTGGAATGATCACGCACGCAATACACACCCATGGGTCACACTGCGATGATCGTTTTAGAAAAAGAAAACAATATTCGCTGCACGATGACGACTAGCATCACATCGTTTCGATAGACTGTGAAGCACTACGCTCTATGTTCGGCTCGTCAGTTGTGTGGAGGCATCCAGTGAGTTGATCCATACGCAAAATAAGCATTTGTTTGCTTTGATTTATTCCACGAGAATTTCCATCAGTTTTATTCAAGAAAAATAGGTATTTTGAAAGCAAAATTTATTGTGAGTTATATAATTGATTAATTCGAGAGCTTGTTGCGATAATTCTGTTTATGAATTGATTTGATCGAAAGAAAGTGTCGGTTTCATTGAGTTAAAGGTCTTTCGGAATTATTGGCGTGAGGCAAGTCTGACCCGATGGGAGTGAACTCGATAGGCTAAGCGATTGTTAACATGTTCGTTCTGCCTTGCAAGCTGATGTTCAATTAATTTCAATAAATTATCAATTGATCGTCAGTGGTGTTCGCAACGAGAGGAAAGAGGCAAGGCAACGCTTGGCAAACGAGCAGCGAACGAGCTCTCGTCATAGTTTTTGTTACGTGTTTTGCTATTGCGTTCGAGCAAAACAAAGGCAAGCACTGAATTTGAATAATGTCAATACGTATGTTCAAGTTGGCTACGTCAATTGTTGATGCTCTCGAATGGACTTTCAAAACCGATACAGACGTTATGAAGGTCAAATCATCATAGATTCTGACAAAAAACCCGCATCGGATCTTCAAGAAACAAGAAATCACTGTTTCAATATCTTATCTTGTTTTTCTGATTTCGTTTTCAGTTGTTTGAACAACAAATCAACATTTTTATTGTTGTTGGCCGAAGCATCAAGACATCCATTTCCTGCGAAAATGAGTCCGCCGTTGTACAGCAAGGAGATCCCCGATATTGAAGTGAGTTTAATGCAATTCGATGGATGTTTGTTCATTGCATGGGCATCGTAATCAGTCATTGATTTGATAGCTGGTCGTACGATTTTCACTCGATGAGTCTTTGTGGCTCTGCGCTGAGTGCAATTGCGTGATAAGGCGGTTTTGATTGACTTTTTCGAGTAGTTTATATAATTTTTTGGTTGCTACTCCATTCATTGACTTTTGACTTGGGTTTTGATCAGACAGCGCCATAAAGATAACAGAAATACGTCTTTTATCAGGCGTTTTGCTAAATTCAATTTCATTTTAGAAGTTGACTTGACACACTGTCGAAATGATGCAGCAACCTTCAATTGATTAGGTTTTATTTGATTTGTTTTGGATTTTTGCAGAATTTATTGTCGTTGAATCCACGAGTCCAGACGAAAGGGTCGCTGAAGCCGTCAGTTGTCACCAAAAAGGAGAAGAAAAATTGGAAGCGAAACACTGACAAGTCGTGTCAGTCATGCACCCCTCTGGAAAATGATTTTTCGGACATTAAGCACACCACCTTGTCCGAACGTGGAGCTCTCCGTGAAGCAGCTCGTTGCTTGAAATGTGCCGATGCCCCTTGCCAAAAGTCTTGTCCGACCCAGCTGGATGTCAAGAGTTTCATTACCAGCATCGCAAATAAGAACTACTATGGCGCAGCCAAAGCCATTTTCTCCGACAATCCCTTGGGGTTGACTTGCGGTATGGTTTGCCCAACGAGTGATCTGTGTGTTGGCGGCTGTAATTTGCAGGCTTCCGAGGAAGGAGCTATCAACATTGGAGGATTACAGCAATTCGCTACCGACGTTTTTCGTCAGATGGAAATTCGTCAAATTGTGCCCCCAAATCAGGCGCCGCTGAAAAGCCCAAACAAGAAAATCGCCTTGTTGGGTGGTGGCCCTACCTCACTCTCTTGCGCCACCTTCTTAGGTCGCTTGGGGTACAAGGACATAACGGTGTACGAGAAACGTGACTATTTGGGCGGATTGAGTTCATCGGAAATCCCTCAATTCCGGTTGCCAATCGACGTGGTCGACTTTGAAATCAAATTGGTTCGTGATTTGGGCGTTCGCTTCGAAACCGGTCGGTCCTTGTCCACCGATGACATTACTGTGCAAGGATTGCTTGATTCGGGAACTGATGCCGTTTTCCTTGGCATCGGTTTACCGGAGGCGGCCGTCAATCCAATTTTCAAGGGACTCACCCAAGATCATGGCTTCTACACGTCAAAGGACTTTTTGCCGCAAGTGGCGGCTGGTAGCAAACCAGGATTGTGCGCTTGCAAGGCCTCGGCTCCACAGCTTCCAAAATTGTACGGAAATGTTGTGGTGCTGGGCGCTGGCGATACTGCCTTTGATTGCGCCACATCGGCCCTCCGATGCGGAGCTCGGAAGGTATTTGTCGTTTTCCGGAAAGGAAGCTCCAACATTCGCGCTGTTCCGGAGGAAGTCGAATTGGCCCGTGAGGAGAAATGCGAATTCATTCCGTTCATGTCGCCAATCCAAGTGAACGTCAAGGAAGATCGCATCGTTTCGATCGAGCTTTGTCGCACCGAACAGACGGAGTACGGTGATTGGATTGAGGACCACGATCAAACCACCAAGCTCAAGGCCAATTTCGTCATTTCCGCTTTCGGTTCCGGGCTTTATGACCCAAAAAGTGAGTGCCCATGGAATGAAGAATTCCTCAGAATGGGAAACTAATTCAGGAATCGTTTCAGTTTTGGAAGCTCTCTCACCCGTTCCGCTGAACAAATGGAATCTGCCAAATGTTGACTTGCATACTCATCAAACCGAGTTACCGCAAGTCTTCTGCGGTGGAGACTTGGCCGGCTCGGCAGACACGACTGTCGAATCAGTAAACGATGGCAAAACGGCCGCATGGTTTATGCATTGCTATTTACAATCGATGCCATTCAGCACCACCCCCGAATTGCCATTGTTCCACAGTGACATCGACAACGTGGACATTTCGGTTGAAGTTTGCGGCTTGAAATTCGAGAATCCTTTCGGTTTGGCCTCAGCTCCCCCAACCACATCATCAGCCATGATTCGCCGGTCTTTCGAGCAGGGCTGGGGCTTCGCAGTAACCAAAACATTTGCTCTGGACAAAGACACCGTTACAAACATCTCACCACGTATTGTTCGCGGAACCACTTCTGGCCACAGCTACGGTCCACAGCAGGGGGCTTTCTTGAACATCGAGTTGATTTCGGAAAAATGCTGCAATTATTGGTTGACCAGCATCACAGAATTGTGCCGCGACTTCCCCACCAAAATCGTCATTGCCAGCATCATGTGCTCGTACAATGAGGCCGATTGGACTGAGCTGGCTCAACGTGCGGAGCAAGCCGGTGCTCATGCTTTGGAATTGAATCTGTCTTGTCCACACGGCATGGGTGAATCTGGTATGGGCCTGGCCTGTGGTCAAGATCCCGAATTGGTGTACAACATTTCGTTGTGGGTTCGAGCCGCTGTCAAGATTCCATTCTTCGTCAAACTGACTCCAAACATCACCGACATTGTATCCATAGCTAAGGCTGCTCATCGAGGTCTGTCACTTCATCTTTCACTCCAAACAAGATTTTAACCTAATTACTCGCTTTTTTAGGCAAAGCCGATGGTGTTTCAGCAATCAACACTGTCTCCGGGTTGATGTCTCTGCGAGCAGATGGTACTCCATGGCCAGCTGTTGGTGTTGAAAAGCGCACCACTTACGGAGGCGTTTCCGGCAATGCAACTCGTCCACTTGGTCTTCGCGCCGTCTCGGCTATCGGAAATGCTCTTCCAGGGTTCGCAATCCTCGGTATCGGAGGTATCGACGCAGCCGATGTGGCCTTGCAATTTCTGCAATGCGGTGCTTCCGTGGTTCAAGTCTGTTCAGCCGTACAAAACCAAGATTTCTCGGTCATCCAAGACTACATCAGCGGTCTTAAAGCTTTGCTGTATTTGAAGTCAAACCCTCCACCAAATCAACCTCAGCTGTGGGACGGACAATCACCACCAACCTTCAAAAACCAAAAAGGCAAACCAGTCGCCTCGCTGAAAAACGATGATGGAACGCCACTCGTCCATTTCGGGCAATACCAGCAGAAACGCGATGAAAAAATGTCGGAGATTTTCAAGAAGAATGGACCGACTTGGAAAATTGATTCGATTGATGATGATGTGGTTTCGACCAGTAAAGCCAATGACAACGGCGTCAAACCAGCGTCGTCTGTTAAGGACATCATCGGTCTCTCGCTTCCATACGTCGGCCCATACAAGCGCCTCGACAACAAAGAGCAAGTGGTTGCCCTCATCGATGACGTACGTAAGACGGATTTTTTTTTCCTGGATTGTCACTCATTTTCAATTTGATTCTCAGGATTTGTGCATCAATTGCGGCAAATGTTACATGGCCTGTGCTGATTCTGGCTACCAAGCCATCGAATTCGACTCGAAGACTCATCGAGCGCACGTCACCGACGATTGCACCGGATGCAATCTGTGTCTGTCGGTGTGTCCAATCATCGACTGCATCAGCATGGTGCCCAAGAAGATCCCGCATGTCATCAAACGTGGAACCAATTCCCTTGTAACGGTTCATGCCTTAAGCCCATGCCAATGAGCAATTGCTTGTATGAATTAGCAATGTTTGTAGTCAATTTTCAGAATTAAATAAAAATCTAAATTAATTTGAAGAAAGAAACGTTTTGGAGTTCATTCCATCATTTGATCTGCGACGAACCCACATGAATTGAAATGAACACCGCCCGGTGAGCAAACGAATTGAACCAAGGACCGAAGCAGAAAAGCAGAAAAGTTTATCCAGCACCGAATCGTCCAACTTATTTCACATTTAATGGATTGAAAGTGTAGCCAAAAGTGAAGCTTTAAGTGCACTATAAAATGCAAATGAATGAAAATTGAATGCGATGATGCCTTTAGAAATGTGAGGTTGGCGACGGCCACTGGATGGATGCGGCAGCTAATAACGAAATTCATTTCGTTTTATTTTTTTTAGCGCCCAAACAACGGGGAACGGAACACCAAAGTGCTTTCACGATGCTGATGTGCATAAACAACCAGTAAATGAAATAATCTGCTTTGGTTTTTCGGCATTCGCTGTCACGACATGAAGACAGCCCGATTGTGATGCTCGTCTGTTGCCGAATGACAGCACAATGGAATAACCAAACAGAAGACACTTGAATCAACTGCACCGTGCGATGGCGAACAATGAAAGCCAAGAATAAGAGCTTTCGTATGAAATATCAATTATCTTTGCAATCAGCTGAACCATCTGCTGCTATGAAGCTAACTATAAACCATTGTGCGGTTATGCCAAACATTGTTAAAAGAAGGGAAGAAAATTGTGTGAGTTTTGTGTGTGCAATCCTCTTCCGCTTTTCGTCGTTTCCGCGTTGCCGCGTCGTTTCGAGTGAAATCTCTGATTGAGACCAACGCATCCCAGGGTTGTTTGCGACAATGTGAATTGGACGTTTCTTTATTCCATCGCTCTGTGTGGTGGTGTGTGCTTGCCAATTCTATTTCATGGCGAAATGTGATGCAAGCTTCGCATTAAAGTTAATGGGTTGAATCACTTATTTGGTTGAGCCACCTTCCGAGGATAGAGGCATCATTCTCGCGTGTGGTGTACCTTCCAAGGATGTATCGCGTGGCAAACGAGTTCTCGAAATGCTGTTTGTTTCACCATTGCGTTCCGTTGACGTATTAAACGGAGAAAAGATAAACGTTTCATTGGAGAATTTCCACATGATTTATGGCGAGTAAATTGAAATCATCACTGCGTCCAATGAGCGAATGATGGTGGAATGGGGCGAGTATTTACCTTTTCTCGTTTCAGATCCGTCATCTCTACGGATTTACCCGGAGCAGACATACGAAACCGGGTGAGACAACGTCCCCACATCAGACAGAAGTAAATAAATAAATAAACTGTGGATGCGGGTCCATTTGAAGGATCGTAAAGTGAAAGCAAATTAAAATGTTTATTAATATTCCTCTCTTGTTTTCCTTCGAAGCGGATTCTCACAAGACAAGAACACTCCAACCAAAGAAGAGACCAACAACGTTTCCCATCAATTATCAAATGAATCAAAGCAAAGTTTTATTATATGGGTTTGATGATTTTCAACTTGGCTGCCAACAT
>JANSTV010072717.1:0-10502 GCA_027564135.1 Lestremia cinerea | reverse complement strand
TATTTATAGCGCGTCAAGGGCATACGCACAACGGTACAACGCACATGGAGCCGCCTGCCTGAAATTGAGGAAAACAAGAAAGAAAGAAAGAAAAAAAAACACAGAGCAGCAACAGCAAGTCCTCGTTGTGTGCGTCGTTGACGTCGTCGTCATTGTCGTCGATTCAAATAGCTGTCAGACATTCGTATGATTCCGCATTTCGGTTGGATTTTCATTAAAGTTATGCCATGAAATATGTCGTTTTGCGTAATTCCATCGACATTCCCATTGCATGTTCGAGCCGTTTGTCAATCATCACCACGACGAGCATTTATTCGCAATTGTTATTCGAAATTGGGCTATTGTTGTCGTCTGTGTGCGCCTGGCGAATCGGTACCATGCGTTATGAATTAATATTTGGCAAACGAGTGTTTGTTCTTTGGCGGTGCTTCGGTCGGGAGAGGGGTCTCGGTCGGGTTACGAGTGCCTGGCTCGTTGATCCTCAATTGTCGAGGGGTGGGATTGCCATTCGATTTGAATACGAAACGGTTTGCGGAACTGCAATTCAACACTAACGCTTTCGCACGAATCCCAATCCGAGAATCGATTTGCTCCGTTGCGACCCGACTCAGCTCTTTCGAGCAAACAACGCAAAATTCCAGTCAGTTCAAAAACCACTCAACGGAATTCGCTGACAAAATCAATCATCGACTCGCCGAAACGAAAACGAGATTTTCGCACGGCCGAAAAGTGATGAGTGCGAACGAATATATCGCTTAGTCGAATTCCACACAAAGTCGCTGTGAGACAATCGACGACAGAGTGATTTCGCCCGAAAGCGAAATTGAAGCGGATGCAACATCAGCACCCGCCAAACGAAATGAAAATATTTGCTGGCCTTGAGAGAATCCCAGTGCCTGGAACCGACTTTTCGACCAGATGATCGATCCAATGACGATGTTAATCGTGAGATAATTCCATTTGTGCCGGCTTTGCGAATTCGGTAGACAAAACCCGCGCTCATCGTCTCACTCATCGCCGATTGATATTTCATTTCATTCCGTTGCGGTGCCGCACATCATCATAATTCATTCAGACGATACCGTTCTCATCATAAAAACGGAATTTTACTGTCAATGAAATGGCACTAAAAATAATCGTAAAAATGATTATTCAATCGATCATCGAATTATTTACATGCTCGCCGGAGATGATGACGTTGCGCCGAAATGGCCGAATCGACAGCCAGGCAACCAACTGGCTGAACGGTGAATGACTGGACGAATCGCTGCGATGACGGAAATATTTCATTGAGAAACGCATTTGGCGACGACGACGGCCCATTTCGCAACGAATGATGTGATCGAGGGGGGCTCGTGGGGTGTGCATGCGTGGACGAGGATGGCATGTCGACCGGATATCACTTTGAGCGGATCGACAAGAGACCCTCCACGGCGATAATTACCGTTATAATGCGCAATGGAATCACTCCAAGCTAACGGCGTTCACACATCACCATTGGCTGGGCCCATTCAGACTCCCTTCCGACCGCACAACACGCGTCTTCCTCTTCTCCTTCGTGTCCTTCCTCACAAAATGAAATGGTTAAATTTTTATGAACTTTACACAATAATAAAATAATAAAAACAAAAAACGCAGGCAAACGCAGGCAAACACAGGCGAAATAATCATAATCGTAATGACAATGATAATAAATTTCTGTTTTATTCGCTCACTGGTTCATTGGCTGCACTCGCTGCGTGGCCAACTGGTGGCGGCGGCGGCGGTCCGTCAAGTCGAGTCGGTGAGTGTTTGCTGCTCTTCGGCCGTTAAAATCAAATGGAATATTATTATTGTTATGAGGTGGTGTGCATTACATTATTATATCATCATCATCGCAATTCACATTGCCATTGTCATTGCGGAGCTCACGGCCCGTCGACATTGCCGGTGCGACACGACTGACACGACTGACACGGTCGACTGACGAGAAAGGTAGGTCGATTGTTTTTCGGACCATCGTCGGGCAGTTTTAATCGTTGATCGCCATCAAAATAACACATTGTCAAAGCGAATGATGGCTGGAATGGTGATGATGACGGCGACGGTGACGATTCGAGTGGGAAAATGATCGAACTGATTTTTAACGAAACTTTTTTTTCGTGTGTTTCGTTCAGTTTTCGGGCGAATTTATTTCAATTTTATTGCGTTTAAATTGAATTTTATGGAGCGATGCGTCGTTGATGGATGACGGCTTCGATCAAAGGTGGATTGAATTGAATCGCCTTGGGATTAGATCATTCGCCGAGCGGCTGGGTGTTTGAATGGAATTTTGCGCTCGTTTTTGGTGATGTTTTTTCGAAGAGGATTCTAGTTTTGATTCGAACGACGCTGAATCGGCTTCGAAATCATAGACTCCCCTTCGATCCGCTCGGAGACCCTTCGAACCACTCAATGACAATGCCATCACGCACGCTGTTTTATGGGAGCATCGCCAATCAACGCTTTGCGCGTAATCGCCGTCGGCCATCATCCAAACGGGGAGGGAGGGTGAAAAACGGCCGATTAATTAAAAAAAACGTCGATCAAATTGCCAATAATTAATTTCGAAACAGTCGATTTGCGTAGCAAAGACACGTATAATCGTCTTCTAATCGTGAACGAATGGCCAATTGGAATTGTTTCGATCGGCCGTCGCATGCCGTTTAATTGGCTGTGTTTCGCGCGGCAACGCACACACACGCATGCACAGTCAACTCCACCCGGTCGTCCACAAGGCACCGCAGCGTGATGCACTCGAACGAATGGCGATCGACCGACTGTGATGGCCATCATTTCGGGGTTATTACGAGTCCAATAATGCCCGATAATACCCCAAGTAATGAGTATCGAATCGATTTGTGACAATAATGGCCGCACCGCACCAGTTCAACCGGCCCAAACAGTCGCAGCATCGTACGCAATTTTCGCCGTCCAACAGAATTATTATGAAATAATTTATCCAATTTTATGTTTTCGGCTTTTTATAAGCGCAATCATATAGATTTGTTTCGAGAGCATTAAAAATGGCCATTTTATCCGTTTTAAATGGAATCCGTACGGGTCCGGCCATTCGCCGTTCGATTCGCCATGACAATCCCCGTCCCACACACAAACACTCGATGTGTCCCCCACCCCCTCACCCTCCTTCCCTCGGACCAGTCGAACGCTCTGCTCGTCGCACACACACGCCAAATCCTCGCCAAACAAATGAACGTTCTGCTGCTCTCGCATCTCATCGTTGTTCTCGTTACGTTTCCTTTTTTTTCTCTTGTCTTTTCTTTGCTCCCTTTTTTTCGTGTTGTTTCGTGTTTTTCGCTTCTTTCGCCATCGCCATTGCCATTCCCATCGACCGTATCGTCGATGTCGGTTGTTCTGCCGTTGCTTTAATAATGCACTTTTTTGGTTGTGTGCAATAAATTCAAGTAAAAATTGTTGTTCTTCCATTGGATATGCTTTTAAAAAGGAAAATTTGTTTGTTATTTATATTACACCTTGGTTGGCTTTATCTGTGCTGGGCACCCTCGCACATTCCACCGTGTCTTCGGGTACACACGAATTACCGGGCCAAAACTCCAGCCAGCAAATTCTGTTGCTCGGTCGAGTTAAGTACAACCATTCTGCATGCGAATAGATATACTTTGGATGTTGGGCAAACAAATTGAACGAAATGAAAGAACGCAATATCGTGTTGCTCGGGGTGGTGGCGCGCTCCTTCTCCGAACGCTGTTTTCTGCTCAGTTTTTGCGCTAAGATTCAATTTGGCTGCGGAAAAACAGCAAAAGAACGAACAAATTGCGAGGAGAATGCTTGGATTGGCCTGGAGATTGGAGTTCAACTGCGGGAGGGTTTCGGGTGGAAGTTTGATCGGGACCGGATCCCATCCAGAGCAGAGATCCATTGGATTGAAGTCGCAATACGTCACAGCTGGTTGAGATCGCGGAGGGGAGAGAAAGAGGGGGGAGGGGACTTCCGTCCGCAGCCCAGAGACTTCCTGTTCGAAAACCCAAAAGAACCAATTAAGAACCATCCGAAAGAAAAACAAACTCTCGCCGGTCCCTTTGTCAATGGGCCACCGACCGCCGTAATCCCGCAATTACATGTGTATCGCACACATTCATAAGCGACAATATTAGGTTTTGTAAATAAAGCTGTCTTGTTCCATTTTCCACTTATAATTTTCTTGCTCATCTCATTTGCTCGTGCAAAGTTGGTCTGTCGATGGCGTTGTCTTCTTGCGCGCGCGAGAGTGTGTGTGTGTGTGTGTGTGTATCTCGATGGTGACTGGATCGTTTTTTCTCAGTTCGAAACTTTTATTTTTGTTTCGAAACTTTTTCATTTAAAACTCAACCGTGTTCTGGTTTTATAATCTCCAGCGGTGGCTGTGAGATTGGCATTTGGCATGCGGGCCGAGAATACGGTCGATGGTTGGTTGGCTCGAAGTCGAAATGGGTCTTTCGGCACCACCGACTCACACCGAATGCCGGCACACATTCTTTCCGCTTCGACAACGGGCTCCGGCCAAACTGACACACCAGCTCGCCGACCACCCAGCCCTGCCACTTCGGCTCCATACAATGGCGGAATAATGAAACGACGCTTTCGGTCGAAAAATGTGGAAAATTTTTCCAACATGTGCAAATTACGATCTTTCCTCGATAATGAAAAGTTATTTCCATGCACATAACACCCACTGTATTTGCGCGATTATATAATTTTGGATGTGGCTGCGATTGCCGATGTGTTTGTGGTGAACGACGACGACGACGACGACGAGCAGAGCATGCTTGCGGGTTCACAGTTGAATATCAAATTACATCTCGAGAACCCGAGTCGACCACAGCACCCGAGTCGATTTCCCGAGAATCACCCTCTCTTCGACCGAACCACTTGCCAGAGCCACAACTGATGGTTTCTTTCGAATTGCCTTTTCTTCAAATTAAAAATTTAAAGAAGAAAAAAAACACGAGAAGTTTAACTCGAAAAAATTGACAAATGTCACAATGGCGAACAGCACAACAGCGCAATAAATTACTTCTCAAATGTTTTCATTCGCACCGGTTTCGTTTTCGAGAGAACGTTCACGGAGCCCCCGAAGAATACCTCGCAATCCGACCGAACAGGTATTTTCATTAAAACGCCTCGGACGAGTAGAGTGCTGCGTCACCATTCGCAGGACAACGTGATGACCTTTATCCTTTCGAGCCGTAACAGCCTGAAATCAATAAACTCATCAAAGCCTTTCGCACGAAGCCCTCGAATGGCTGACGGAAAGGATGACAATGGCTGGAATGGCTTTTCGAAAAGGGTTGACGATCAAGGTCCTTCACTTGACTGCGACGACGGCGACACAATCATCGCACCGGCACGGAAAATCAACCGAGCAAAATGTGCATTCCACGACGAGCATTGTGCCCGACCGAAACGTCACAAAGCCTCAAAGCAAATTGCGTCATAAAGTCATTTACCTTCATCGCAATTGCGGAACCCTTCGCTCGGGACAGTGTGTCCAGGTGAGGAGGCGACCGGCACCGGAGCCGATCGGATCCGGCACGAAACCGACATGCAGGCAATAAAACCGACGCATTGGTGTTTTCCATGTTCGGCAATTGTGGGCTGGCTCTGGCTCGACCGGACCATCATCTCGCTCCGTTAATTACTCTGCAAGCGATAGTCTGTGCCGGAACGGTTGTGCTGCTCGTTTGTTGCGCAAATCGATCGAGTTTATCTTCTGCATCGCATCGACTAACTGTGAATGTCATCGGGAAGTGTGATTCGCGTGTGTTTGTGCCTGAATCGAGTCGAGTGACCAAAAAGACACGGCAAACGGTCTGCAGTTAATGCAACATTGACGATTGTTGTGACATTTATTGAAACAATTGCCCAACGAGAATGGCATCATTGACCTGAATTTCTATTTTAAAAATGTCAGACAGTTGATAAAGCATTTCTTTGCGAAACCCATTCAGCGAATGGGTGTGCCTGCGCATCGCATTCAGAGCATTCGAAACGATTCGACTGGCGGAGAGCAGTCACAAAAGGACGATGACGACGAGGAGAGGAGAACGAATTCATTCTTGCCGCAAAATTATGCGATAAATTAAACTATTTTGTTGTTTGCCGGCACCGCACCTCTGCAGCGCGTCGAAAGAATGTGTGTTGGGGTCGAGGCGGGGTCGTCTTGGCGAGGAGAGACCGTCGATATCCAAGTCGAACTGAAATGTATTAATAATTGGCGAATGGCATTTCCATTCTTGTACTCGCCGGGCCATTATCCACCCGTAAGCCGTAAGCCCATTGAATGGTCGTCATTTGAGTGAGAATCGCATTATTTTCCCGATAAAACAACCGGCCGTGGCTCATGCCAAAGCCACAATGTTGCTATTTGCACAGCGATTACGACTCGAAACATTCCCCGGCCAACTTCAATTCCAATTGCAATTACGGTGCCGTAATGAATGGCATGCCAGTTTGACTCCTCTTTCCAGCAATTTATTGCAGTCGACCGAATGCTCGGTCTCAGCCCCGGGGAATGACATTTTGCTACGTACAACGGTGCAGTGAATGTGTGAGATGAAAAGTCGTAACGGCAGAAAAAATGGTGGAATTATTCGTTTTTGGTTTTGTCAACGTCGTCGTCGCCGTCTTCGTCGAAACTGAGATTTCACGTTCGGAAGGCAATCCGGCCATTGATTTCCTTCAAGCCGTCAGCATTGAGCCCATTTTCGAAATGGGTTGAACGAGCTTCGGCTTTGCTGGCGATTGTGATTTGCGTAAAACTGGCTGTGACTAACGTTGGAAACTGGTTCGATTCGCAGCACTTGGAATCGTTGTCGATAATCAACAATGGCCCCGACAATGACGTCAACATCAACCGGGTCGCGCATTGGAATCGGCTCGGAATGCAATTACCCAAACAATCGAGCAAACCCGAAATCCAAACAATGCCGTCGATTATTCATCTCATTAGAAAGCTTTTGTTGATTCAATTCGAATGACGTTTAGCATTGTTCAGCGCAGCGCACCGGAGTGAATGCAATTCGGAATCGGTTTGACTTTCCAACGATGACGTCGATTATAAATCAAATCTGCGGTTTGCGGTCGATGCGGTTCTGCATATCAATTTCCCGTCGTGGCGAAGATGACAAACGGTTTTTCGAGGGAAAAGCGCTTGACATCAGGGTTTCGCCTTGAAGTTCGATGGCCACTGGTCAAAGGAAGGCCTCGACCGAAAGCGAGGAAGTGAATCGGCCAAAAATAAAATCGATTTTCGATCAAAAATAGCCGCTGCGTCATGTTCAATGGAACGCATCGAACGCTGCAATGACACCGGCAATGGGATGGGTACGTTCAATCGCTGTGACGCATTCGACGATTCGGATGCGAGTACCCGTGCCGCGTGGCAATCATATGGTTGCGGTACGGTGGCTCCAGTCATTCGACACAAAAAAGAAGAAGAAGAAGAAAAAAAACATCAAACAATCAACCCAGATAATGATCCGACATGAGTGTCGCACGGGCTGCGACGCAACGTTACCTTCTCGAATTTGATGGATGGATGAATGATAGGTGTCTATGACGAGGAGGACGACGACGATGATGACGACGACGACGACTCTCGGTTTATGATTGTTGTGTCAAAGTAATAACAATGATGGCTCTGCCGCAATGCCATTGCTGTTGATCTAGGTCGGTGCCATTATCTAATTCCATCTTCGGTTCAATTGCGTTAATGCGCCATTTGCAGTGTCTTGATTGCGATTCGCCAGCCAGTGGTTTTTTGTGACGTTCCTTCTTCGGGACGGGTGACATCTCTCTTCGTCTTCCTCTTCTTCTGCGACGACCGAAGACCGAGGACACAAGCCAAGCGGCAATCAACTACAAAATGATCAAAAATTTCAAAACGAATTCAACTCAATCCTCGGAATCGCATTGAATCGAATCGAGTTCCCGCTGGAATGGCGTAATAAGCAATTGTCGCTTGATTGCATTCAAAATCGAAACAGATGAATCGTTGAATTGAAGATAATTCAGAGGCCAATCGTCATCAATTATCTAAACTGTCATCGAGTCAATCGGCTCGCACGGAATGATTAATTCCAATGCGCTTCGTTCCAATTGCGATTGCAGTCGCTTCTGAACGAGTGCATTTCGGAAATTTCAATTAGTTTCAATGGAAACGGCCTAGGATTGGTGGGTCGTTCTCACAATTATTTCTCTCTCGAGTCGATAACTCATTGAGATTGATTTGTGTCGGAGTGCAAAGGTGACATTTCTTGGACGCATTTCGGCTCCGTTCCGCCCGAGACGAAATCGAAAATTGAAAATCTCGTCGGGCGATAATTTTTTGGAAAAGGGCCCGAAATGCCGTCAATCATCGATTGCCCTCCCGGCAAAGCACTTCATAAAACGCGAGGCCATCAAAGAGCGGCAATTGCCCAAAGTTTGGTTTATCGGAACGACTAAGCGACTGTCAAGCAGACGCCGATCCACTGCACTGCACAGCTCGAAAATTTTGCCGTCGGTGTTTCGCGCTAGCGATGGCTCATCGTAAAATGACAATGAAACGAAATCGTAAAAAGGTTTTATTGTGAAAAATTTCGAGATTTACTTCCAAGTGGCCGGGCTGGGTTGTCAACTGGGGGGACACCCGAATGGTGTCGCCTTGTCGATGTCAATCGCATCGAATTTCGAGATTTATCGCTGCTCGCAAGTTATGAACTATGAGTGATTCGTCCTGGTTTCGTCCTCGAGGTCATCATCAGCGATACATTCGCACATTGATGCTCGAAGGTCCATCAATTGCTTCAATGCCGCGTCGACGATGACCCAATCACAGTCGCCCCGCTAAAGCGCTGTGCGTCCAAATCCGACTGGCCAAATATCGTAATTTTAATGAAGTGTTGTTATGGCCGTTTATCGAATGTTGAATCGAACCATTGAACACGAACTCATAACAATAAAAATTTGAAACGAAAACAATCAACAGAATCCAATTAAATTTAAATTCAAATTGGCGCCAGATCGTTTGCTTGCAAATACGGCAGTCGTTTGGAGGCACGTACGCTGTTGTGGTCGTCGTCATGATGTGTGCACATTTCATTTCCATTTTTCACTGTTTTGGCTGTGTTACGTAACATCGCCGCTGGCTGGTCACGGCATTCAGTATGCATTCAATGCCATCGAATGTGTCCAGCATTTGACTGTCGTCGTCCGCGTCGTCGTCATCGTCGTCGTCGTTGATTAGAATTTCCAACGAATCTGCAAGTGAACCGCCTCAAGCAGCAAGTGCCGTGTCTTCACGAAGCAATTTGGCCAATTTTGTTGCATTTTTAAAAAGCTAATTTCATTTTCTCTAATTTTTAATTGGATTCTATCGTGAGTTTCCCAGCGAGAGGATTCCGGTCGTGGCATTTGCGGAAAACTTTAAAAAGCTTCGAAATTTGCTTTAAAGCAACATCGAATGCGGCAGGCGACCCCTCTCTTTCATGCGCATGCCACACATCCAGTTGTCTCGCTCACGCCCTCCAAACAGACACGACGAATCTTCCATTGATTTTATTATCACTGCGAAAACAGACCTGAAACGGCTCAATTAACCACGCCCGAAACTTGCAGCTGTTGCCGATCGATCGACACGAACACGCCCAACGAATTTCTTCTCCGTTCGGTGAGCGGCCATCCAATGCTCTGTACCTAAATTTGGCAAATTTCGTGCTGGGAGAGTGAACAATGCTCGCCAGTTGAGAGTGAGAGAGCGCGCATTTGCGGATGAGGTCGATGAGCGACGATGGTAATGCAGTTTTGGGTTTCGAATCGATGAACGGCGGTTGGGAAATTTCTTCTTTTCGTTTTCATTCGATTCGATTTCGATTCTTCTCGAAAACATTCGACACTCTGTCGTCGATAGATGAGCCAAAGAGGAAACACTGACTGTGTGAACGGCTCGGAAAATCCCGAAATGATTCCAAGCATCGGCGAGGCATCAAGTTTATGAACAATCAACGCGAGCCATAAACCTTAATCGGGAAGTGAGTAAATCGGCCCGAATCAGCTTGCGATTGAACTGAATCGGAATCAAGACATAAAAATGAGAATAAAAATAAACAATTTTATTATTCTTCGGCAGTCGGTTGTTTTATCGAAACCAATTGACATGAATGTTGGATGCGCTAACGATTGGCGAGGAGTTGATCGTTCATCGGGAAATTGCAGTGTTATCCGCGGTTGAACTTTCGATGTCCATCACTTGGACTTGACCGATAGACCTTCGACCATCGTCTTAATTACCGAAACTTCATCATCGACGCGGTTGAATGACCAAAAATCCCCTACCAAACGATAAATCGGATGCGAGAGCGAGTCAACTAGCTGCCCGTGTCACTGCCGAGAGCATCCATGTCGCTATCGAGTCGAGTCTATTCCGTGTTCAAACAATAAAATGGAAATAATAGCGAAAAGGTAGACTGCGATGGTGATGACGA
>JANSTV010072716.1:0-22532 GCA_027564135.1 Lestremia cinerea | reverse complement strand
ATCAGTGTCGCAAGCAAAAATCTCGATTTGGCGCATTTCGATCCGCGCACATACGGTTTCCATCCATCGCCAACTGAGCAAACGGCGCGCCAACAGCGAATTATCAACGCGAGCTACAACAACTTAACGACTCTCGACTACTCCGGCGGTGTGTCGACCTTCCGGACGATGGGCGATCGATCGAAGCGAAACAGCGGCGAATTCAGTCGCTGCAATTTCCTTTTGGATGAGATTTCCGAGCACTTTGATCGGGAATTATCGATTCTGAATGATCAACGCGAGGCATACGAGCCGACCGACACATTTCTCAAGCACGAGCGAATGGCGATGTCACCACCTCGGCCGCCTCCCCCGCAGCCACCACCCCGTCGCATGCAGAAACCTTCGGGAGAAGAACAAGCGAGACCCGTCTCGTCCGCTTCGCCTGTGCCAGCCGAATCCAGTCCATCGTACTCGTTCGATCGCGACCCCACCAACCTCAAAACGTGCTACGCCGAGAGCTTGGAGCGCTGTAACTTCGACACGATGGGCTCCTCGCAAACAAACATTCTGCCCGTTCAGCATTCGACGCCAATCAAACGGGAATTCGTCGCCAGCACTCCAAATCTTCATGCCAGACATGCCCTCGATGAGAGCTATCTCCAGGTCTCGAGCACCCACGGTTCGATGAACCCCCTGCCGCAAACAGAAAAGAGCAAAGGCATTCTCTCAGCGGCTGGCTCGAGAAGTTCCCTCGGCAAAGGCGTCAGTTTCCATCCAGTCGTGGCAGCCATTCACTGGCGCGAGCAGTCTTCAGAGGAATATATCGAAAGCAGCAGCGAAAGTGATGTCAGGTAAGTTGCGTTGCGTTCAAGCCCCCTCGCTCGTCACAAATGCTCCGCGACCGGAACACGACGATTTATCATTTCGTCTTCAGCCTGAAAGTTGACGATTGTTATCGTCGTTCGTCGAGCGCTGCGAGAAACAACCGAATTTGTGTAAACTGCAACTTCCTCAATAAAACTGAGTTAGATGCGCGTCGTCTTGGTGATTCCAATTGAAAATGTCAGTCAATGCGATTGCGGTTCTTGTTGTTGTTGTGAATGGAGCGCTCGAGCAAGGAAAAAAAAATAATTCCGTTCATCGTTTCGACGTTTCGCATTGCATTCATTCCATTCAGCGCCATTCAATAGCGATCGCCACATTCCGAGTCGTTTCAAAGGAAAATCACTCCATTTTGCTCATTGATTTTGCAAGAAATTCGATGGTCGCGAATCTCAAATCGGGTTTCTGATCGTGTTTTTTCCCGTTCTGTTCATTTTTGCATCCCAAAAACGTTTCTTTTGAAATTCGACACCGTTACGATTGCAAAATTCACCATGATCGTTCGGTTCGTTCGGATGACAAGCCAAATGAAAAGAGACGAAATTCCAAAACGAACAAAATATAATTTTCAATTTGAATTTAAATTCCAGCGACAATAAAAATATCAACGGCATGAGTAATTTCACACACAACAATCGAAGAGGAACGAACATTACCGAAGCGAACAACAGAGCACGGAGTGACAACGACAACGATGGCGATGACGACGACGACGACGACGATGACGAGGACGACGACGACGATGACGATGATGAGGCCGACAACGTTGAAGATGTGCTTGTGAATGTGAATGTGAATGTGAATGTGCACGATGATTATTACGATACAACGACACAGCCACGATCACTAGCAGCACTGGCAGAGCGAGACAGAGTACGCGAGGAGGCATACCAACAGCAGTTGCTCAAGCAGCAACAGCTGAGAGAGCAACAGAACGTCCAACAGAAATTTGTAAACAATAATAGTGAAGATCAAGCAGAACGAGCGCTGACAACGACGAGGACAGCGTCACCGAATGCTTGTGTTGGAGTTGCCGTCAATTTAATGAAACAAAATGACAGTAGTAATGTAATGATCGTCAACGAGAGCGTTACATCTCGCAGCGCTGACTGGGGACAACCGTTAGATGTGGTGGATTCAGTGAATGAACGAATTTCAACGAAAAATCACAGTGAAACTCCAACGACGAGGACAACAAAAACGACAGCTCCGACAACGGCGACTAGGACAACGACTACAACAGCGTCGATGGTCAAACAAAGTGCGGCCAAGATTGTTAGTGATTCAAACAGTGATTGTGATAAGAGTGACGATAGAACGACGCGTCAAATGGAAAAGTTGAATAGCGGAAGTGGTGACCGTGGCAGTGCTGGCGGTGCCTTGCCCCAGCAATTCGAAAAGAAACCAAAACATGGTCTGTTTACGCGACTGTCGAATTTGCGATTCTCGTTGCGCGGCCACAAGAAGCAAAAGGAGAAACAGAAGAATTTCGAGAACAACAATCCGATTATCAGTGAAAATGTGGTTTTGGTGGCAAAAGCCGAGCCGACGACTACACCAGTGATTCGGGAACGGAGTGACGGTGCCGGTCGTGGATATCAGCGGAATTCGATGCGAAGCAATGATTTCGTGTATATTCCGTTGAAGGATCCGACAGGCGGGAAGCCAGCGATTGGTGCAGATGTGCCGCCAGCAGCAACAGTGCCCGCTGCAGTGAACCAAAACAACAGCAACAATCAATTGGAGAATAAAAAGCACGTGCTGACTGGAAAACCGCCCCTACCACGGCTACCACCACGTGTGGTTGGCGTTTGCGCAAAACCAATTGGACAACAACAGCAACAGCAACCAAATGGTAAAATGCAACAAAGTGCGCCGGCCAGGCATGCGCAGCCACGAGCTGCTTCGGCCCCAAGAGAAATCAATTTGTCGTGTGTCGACTCGAAGCAACAGCAGCAGCAACGCTATCGTCAACCCCTCGACGATGACTTGGATGATTCATACAATCAGTTTCGTTTCGGCGGTCGCATTATGAACCAAGACGGCATCGGCGGTCGTGATGGTGTGGTGTTGGTGGCAGATCGCGACAATTCAAACGACACAACCATCGAAACGGATGACAGTGCCAACGATGGGGGTCGCATCGGTTTGATTGAGACGAATTTGGACACGCACGAGACAATCATCACAGGCAAGACGCGCAGCCTTATGGAATTGGGGCCGCAACATTTGACCGGGCATCGAAAAACCGGTGGCGTCTTGTTGCGGAATAGCGCTGCTGGTGGTGAAGCATCAGGCACTGCACAAACACGTCGACCACACAAAAGCATGGAATTCCTGCTGGACAAGGAGAACCAACAATTCGTTTTGGTGAGTTTATTTGTCATGCCCTTTCCCGTTATGTCTGTTTCGCATTCATGGCAAACATCCTGTCTCTCGATCGCTCACATACAAACACACCACAATGGGACGGACGGCTGTCGTTCGTATCTTTGAAAACCATCGCGCGAACTATTCGAATGGAATACATAATCGACATCGTCGCATCGAACAATGGTCGTCCTCATCGGGTTGAGTGTCGGTCGTCGGTCGGTCGTCGTCTTTGTAGTGGTAGACGAACCGCAGTGGTGGAGGTGTGAGGAGGATTCTGTCGCGATCGATGCATTCGATTCGTCTCATCCAATCGAATGTTGAGCGAGCAGCGATTAATTGCGTTTCCGCCATGACTGCCAATTAACATACTTTCGGATTTGAATCGTGCAGTTGAGACGAGCCGAGCGATGGTCTTCGCAATGAAATGCGAAAATTGTAATTGGTATTCTGATCGAGCACATCCGAAACGCGCTCGATTTCCATTGACCACACCGGGTGAAAACCGTTAGCTCTTCGCGGTCTCCGAGTGCAACAATCGACGACGACGATGCGATTTTTGTAGTATTTTTTGTGTCTTTCTTCTTCCATTCAATTTGACGAAGGCGACAACACTCGACTACGTGAGCATATGCTTGCTTCATCGGCTCGAGAGACATTGCAATTCACTATTTGGCTCTGGTACGACGTTGTTGCCGCATCGATACGGCAATTTGAATAAATGTGCATTTCACTTCGACGAGGCTCGAGCGCCCAAGAGACCAGCCACTCAAGACAATTTCCAAATGAGCCAAAAACGAAAAAAAAAAAACAAAAGCTGAATCATCGATCGGCATAAAATTCCAATTTTGCAAAACCATAAAAATGAATGGCACAAAATAGACCATCGACGACTTACAATGGGATTGTCGGATGGTGTTTTCGTACCTGTCGCACGCCGCTCGAGGGGATGAGACGACTGGCCGAAAGTTTTGCTTGACCTGGAATATCGACTGCCTTCCCTTCCCATTCGAACTGTGGAATAATCACTCATTTGTCATAACGCACACACGACGAAGAGGACGAGACGACGACGACGAAACGACGACGAGACGACGACAGCGACGACGATGATGACGGCAATGAAGAAATGAAGACTGCGGAGGCAACCCATCCCGATGGCCGATATGAAAATGAATTATGAATATTTTGAGCGTGTGTGCAGCCACCACTCGGGCTCACATTCAATTTATATTATTTCGGCTTCGTTAATCATCGCATACACTCGACTCGCTGATGAAGTCGACTCGACGGATGGTTGAATGCTTCGATTGTTAGAATTTTCAAACAAAATAATTTTCGGTTTTCTGCTCGATTGCATTTGCTGAACGTTGTGTTTCGTTTCTCGAAAAACAATCGATGCCGTTGTTTGTTGGGCGATTAAGAGCCGCACATCAGATTGAAAATCCGGCTTGACTGGCGGAATTGGTGCCTTGTATCTCTTTCTCTTTCTCTTTCTCTCCCTCTCTCTTGACAAATTGAATTCGCGACGAGCGAAATGCACCCACAAGATCCAACGGCGACGTCATCCAACGCAATCAGACGGGCGTTTCAACGTTGAATTATTGAGGCAAATTAATGGATTTATGAATTTCAAAATAAACCAGAACCTTTCTTCTCGACGCGTCTGGTTTTTGTGGAAAATGAATAACAGATATCAACGAAATTCGCAACGCTAACCGCTGGCTGCCGAGATTTATTGACGGAGCGGATCGGATCCAGAGATAATACGAAACAAGTGCAAAAGTTGGCGTAGCCGGTCTGGTTTGGTCGAAACGAAACGCGATTTTCGTTCCATGTTTTTTTTTCCAACGAAAACGTTGTTGCGAAAGTGAATTTGTGCGTCGTTTTCCAGCTCCGTGTTGCTCAAAACACTCTAGAGTTGATTAGAAAATCACTTGAGTTATGTTCTCCAAACGCTAGAGCAAAACGCTTCCGAGAACCTTGACAGCACCTTTCCCCTCCACCGAATCCAGTTTGGCATTGATCGATCCGTTAATTGGACGCGAAACAATAAACACCAGCGAAAATAAGCAGTAAACATTTAGAATTCGAAGCTGCCATGCGATCCCTGTAGCCGCGAGGTGCGAACGAAAAGACGGATCGTTAATTTACAATTTCAAATCAATCAACACCTTGCGGATGTTCTTCAATCACTTTCGTGGCTTTTCACAACCGCATCCAAATCGAATGAGTGACAGCGAAATGGCAAAGGGTTCAATTTTCCGTGACATTCGATGCGGAGGGACGCAAACCAGAGCCGTCGACGGCCACCCAGCGGCTGTGTTTGCGAAACGAAAGCATTTTCAAACAAACTAAGAGAAACAACCGAAACAAACAGTTTCTCGACTCGAACGAAACATGAATGTGTGTTGACAGTCGATCCCGCAGGCGAATGCTCGGCCCCAGCAACGAGCCGCTTGCTCGACGGCAAATGGCAACACGTTCGGTTTGCCAATTGAATGCAAGCCGGCTCGATGTTTAGCATTCAAAACCGAATCGTCGATGGTCATTCAACTCGGAGCCATCTGGGACGGGTTCCTTCCTACCCATTTGACGAGCCGGCACCGGCAAACAACCAAACACGAAATGTGTTGTTTGGAATATTGAAAACGTTTGTTATGACTTTGTCGAATCGGTGCATGTGCCATTGGCCGGTTCTCGTTTTCTTCATTCTTTTTCGTTTCATTTCGGCTATTTTTAATGAAAATCAAAACATTCGAGAAATGTGTTCGACATGTGCGCCACCCGTCTGGTCGACTTGTGCGATATCACAATGCCTGACATGCAAGCCCTGTTCCAAAGCGGAGTCAAAGAGAGTGCTTCTGCGACGAACTGTAACGCAGTCCTCATTCGCTTTCGGTGGAAATATTCTCGAATCGACACAATGGAAAACAAAAACAAGACAATTGCTACGGTTGACAGTTGATAGCGTTCCAGTGTCGGATGTCGTGTTATGCAAAAGCTAATTAGCCGTCATTGCCATCATTCGAACAATTGACTGGGCATTTTGCGCGAGTCGCACACTACACGAAAGCACATCATAAATTGCGATGATAAATGAATTTCGGTCATTCGATATTGTAATTCAGTGTGTTATTTTCTACCGAGCCACACCGCTCACTCACATATGGTTCGACTGTGCGGTCACATGTGCGAGTGCCATTTTGCCTGTCAATTGTGCCTCCGCGCGCGCAGAGCCAACCAAATTGGGAGAACTTTGAGCAGTTGACAGCACTCGAATGGGCCGTAATGGCTTTCGGATGTTTGATCTTGTTTTCGGCCTGCCGATTCGGATGCTATCGGCGAGGTGACACTGCTGACAGCGGAAGTGTGCTCTGACATCTTCTCGAAGAGCAATGTTGCAGATGCGACCGGCAACAAACAGATGATTTTCGTCGTTGAGGAAAGGTGTGTTTTCGGATGGTTCGTTTCTCGCGCGCTCACAATCCCAACCAATAACGCCAGCCGAGCAGAAAGCCGTCATTTTGCCAACGCATTAGAAAGCCGTTGCTTTTTCGCGAATCGGTTTCCATTACAGCAATCAGTGTCGATGTTTCGCTTCAGCGATTTTGAGCGTGTCACATCGAGAACGCGTGTCATTTCGATTGTCAACACGTTGCTGTCGGTCGATCGAGAGCGTTTTGTTAAGCTTTTTTCGGGGAAAATCTCGTTGAAAATGAGAAATCCACTCGAAGAGTACTGTTCACCGTCGAATGCATCATCATCATCAACAGAAGAGCCCTTTCAGCGAATTCCCATCGTAATCAGTCGTCGCATTACCCTGAACGGGGCTCTGAGCAACGGAACACAGCGCATTAAAACCTCACCATTCCCATCGTTCTCATCGCCTTCTTGATAAAGAATTCATATCGTGCATTGTTCGCTTATCTGCCGGTGAATATGCCGGTCCCGCAATGCATTTTGCATACGCGACTTCCACTGGCGGCCCATTTCAATGGGAAAAAAATGATGACGGGGGAGAGAAACGCATGCAACACGAGCAAATACAAAGGCACAAAGTGGAAAACGCGCTTCAAAACACTTGCCAACAACTCCGGTTGAGTGCTCAGATGCACATGAATGACACATAAATAATTCGTTGCGGTTCGTTTCGACGGTTTCCCAAAGCGATAGCCAGCAAATTAACCGTGAGGTGGGGGCACAGCGATTGAATAGACTCAACGCCACTTGAATCCAAGCCCTTTGCGAGGCAGTCCTTTTTGTCGTTCGCTGAAATAGGTCATCGCTTCCAACGCGGCAGGTGTCATTGCCATCGTTTCGTTTGTTTTGCTGGTTTCTTCTTCTTCTTCCAATTCATGATTTTTCTCCTCGCGATTTTGCTACTCGTTTTTCTGGAGGTGAGCATCGCTTCGCGGTCAATTTGACGTGGAGTGTTTGATGATTTTTTTTCATCAGAAATTATGGCTGGCTCCGTCGGTTGTGCGTCAAGACATGGACTCTGGTCGAACTGGCAGGCTCAGCCAACACTCGAACCCGTCCGCCTGGAGCGTGATGTCCGTTGAAAAAAATGCAGTCATTCGTTTGGTGTAAATTAACCGCCTCTGCAACTACGTCACCCAACTCACCAAACGAATCAACCTTGACTTTGCCATGCCCATAGCGAAACACTCAGCGCCGCGTGATTCATGCTTCGATATCATGAATTATTCAAAATTCGTAATCAACCCGACGTCACCGCAGCAACTCTCTCATTGAATATTCCGATTGCGTTTTTCTCGTGATTTTTTCCTCTTCCATTCCTCGTGCGTTTTGATCGCGAGTCAAAGCAATTAATAGAAAAACGAAAAAAAAACAAAGCTTATTCATCGCTGCCAATGCCAATTGTCAATGACAGCTCACACATCGATGACATTTCAATTTGAATGTTACTGAACGGCTCCGCAAAGAAAGCACTCCCCTCCCTCTCTCCATCACTGTTTGCATTCAATTCGCTAAAACAAAAGGCAAACATTTTGCTACAAATTCATTCTGGCCCCAAATAGAAAACGGTCAAGCGGTTGGTTAGCGCTTAGCGAACGGTTCGGAGTCGTCGATGACGCCAGATTGGTTCGAAAACAGGCAAACGTTCTAAAAATACATTTGACCTCAGTTGCTGGTTCGAGTTCCAAGCGAAATGCAAGCAATGGGCGAGATAAACGGCGATTGCAATGAGGCTGAAAGTGATTTCAATTGAAGAATGGCTGCCATTTGAAATCGTGAATTCTGGCTCGACAAATCACTCAGTCCACGAAGTTGATGCTACGGAGACATGATGACTTGGCTGAGATCGAAAAGAAAAGGAAGGAAGAGAGTGAGTGTGCGAGAGGGAGAGATAGAGCGAAACGAAGAACGGAAAAAAAAATGGAAAGTTAGAATTTCGTCGCCGCGAATCGAAGAGAATAAAACGCTGATGCAGCATCGCTTTCCACCCAATGCAAATGAAAACAATCGATTCTCGGTAGAGAAAACAAACGAGCCATCAGGACGGCACGCACGGGTCGTGTTGCTCAACGCTGGCGTTGTTTTCATTCCCCGAAATTATCATTCTGTTGAGTGATTCCTCGAAAGAAGTGCGTGTCCGCTGTGGGAAATGATGAAAAATTCCGGAAAAAATTCACTGGAAATGGAAGCCGTCGTCATTGGTATGCGTCTTCCGCAAAGGCATTTCCTCCTTCCATGGCATGGACACGTCGTTGCGAAATTCGCGTTCGATTTGGCCAGCGAATCGATTGCACATTGACTTTCTAATCGCCAACACAATTTCCTCCACCGGAAGCCATCAATATTACAGACGACAAGACGATGTGCACGGCGCGGCGCATTGGGTGACTCCAACACACATTCGGCGAGATCATTCGAGGATTAGTCGGACCGCAATGGCTGTATTGTACTCAATTGGAATCAATTAAAAGTTCAACTCGACTCGACACAAACGCTCTCCGACGGTCCAAATGTGACTGTTGATTGGTGTCGACGACGGCTTTCATGGGAACCGCGACCATTGTGTGTTGAATTTACGATTATTGATGTGACCCATCTGTCGCCGTTTTGGATCGAAAACCTCATCGAGGCGAAAGACGGTGATGAGTGAATCTCGCCTCGCGATATCCTCGGCTTATCTTGGCCATTGTCGTTTAATGGACAGTAAACTTGCCCGAAAGAAACTGAATTAATTGTCCGCTATCACGCTTGGTCAACACTGTCGGCCGCAACGGCCTTAATTCCACTCAATGGAAGGTTCAGAAGGTTAACTGTTGCTCGTCGAATGACTTTTGGCACCCGTCGGTGGTTGTGTAATCGGCCGTTTCGAATCAGAGCCAGTGCTGCGAGCGACACGATTCAGGAAATCAATGGCGATCGGGAATACTTTCTATCGGCGTCGCCCCCACTGATGGCCACTCGCGGCAAATCCACGAAAAAAAAAACTCGCTCACCGCACGTTCAAAACGAAACCATTGAATGAATTTATTCGCTCCGATTCCGTTTGCATGTTTTTGACTGTTGCTCGGTCGCACCGTCGTTCATGGGTGCCGATTCGAGCATCGGAAAGAAAATGAAAATGTTTCTTTACTGCGATTCGAAACGGGCATCGCAAAAATTGAAAGCGGCTCAATTCAAGTCGATCAATGTTGGTCGTGTGGTCGTGAGTCGCCGTGAGTCGAATGTAACGGTCGCACCGCGCGAAAATCAGATTTTCGAAAAGAGAGAAAATTCCCGAACGACGCTGGTACGACGCCCAATCGTCGTTCAACCCTGCCTCACAGTGAGCCATGGATGTGGTAGAGCTACCGAATTCGCCCCACATCCTGTGCGCATGTCGCATCAACAGCAAAAACTAGTTCGAGGTCATTTAAACGTCAGTCATTTGTGGTGCTCATCGTTTTCGTCGTGCGAATCGCGTTTGTGATTTTTTTTTCGTGTATTTCCTTTCGAAAAAATTCCATTCGATTCTTGGGTTCTGTCAAGTGAGTTCACCGAGATCCCGTCAGTGATATTGAAACGCGGCCAAAAACGTAAAATCGCTCCGGGAATACGGTCGTTCGGATGACCGCACGGAAATGCTTCAAGCGAAATGCTGCCCGAATGCAGTGACGGCTCTCCTACTGGCTCTGCATTAATTGACGAATCGATTGTGAATTTTCCGCGATGCATTGATGCGACAGCAGGCAATCAGGAGGTTTCCAATCGTTTCGCGTCGGGTGCGTTGGTTTGTGTTGTAACGCGAATGACAATGGCGCGGTCGGAGTGATTGATTCGCGGTTATCTGAATCGAGTTTGTGAGTGAAAAAGCTCGAGTGAAAGAAAAATTCCAGAGATTTTTCACGAAAATCATCGCTGAGTGGCTGAACCAACCAACAAACAGACACCATGTTTACTGCAAACGACTACAAGGTATGACAATGACTGGCCCTTCTCTGAATACACATCAGCAGTGCAATCCCTTTCGGAAGAATCGTCTCTTCGCGAAGGGATTTCTATCTGAAATGCGATTATCGATTGCCTCCGTTCAAGCCGATTATGCTTCGGCATTTCAAAGTGAATTGTAGTCTAATTTTGGGCGAAGTGCCATTTGTTGAGTGTGCAATTCCAAATGCAAATTCGTCATTGTTGACGTGGCGGCGCACGATAAAAATAGGACATTGCCTTTTGGGTGCAAATCGACTCGATCGATTGGGTGAATGTACGATTTTGAACTCGATAATGAAATGAACGCGCGATTCCGTTGCGTAATCGCTGGGAACGAGGTGACGGCAGGCGTATGGCATTCGATCCACAGGGCCGCACGGTGGAAGGGGCAAATGTGATTCCGTTCAACACTGCGACGGCCGAAGGGTGGCATTTTTTCCGCAATTACACCGACACAGCAGCAGCATGCAGGTGACGTTGGAAAGATTCCGTTTTGCCTGTGACTGTCGCACAGCACCGACCGAATGTTTTGTCTTGTTCAATGCCTAAATGACGGGGCTATTCAAAAGTCATATTTTTCCATGCAAACAAATGCAAGAATGGCGATAATCCGATCGTAAATCGACAGAAAATTCCCATTAAAAGACATTACTCCAATAAAACTGTCGGACTGGCCATTTCGAAAGAGAAGATGAGACGACTCGTCCGGCAAATGTCAATGTGTTTTGCTTTCGATCAGTTTTTGCTCATCCGTTAATCCTCTCATCGGCACGATGCAAATTCGTAAATGTTTCGGTGCGATTAGCATTTTACGACCGAGCCAGTTCCATCGGAGAGACAATTTGATGGTTATGACTGGGACTCGCATGTGTTGGGCATCTGTGTTGGGTCGGTGTCGCATTCGGCATCGTTCCCTTTCACCAAAACGACAGGCTCTTTCGCTCGCACTCCCTCAGCGGTCGCTCGTCCAGACGACAGGCTCAATTTACCGTTATTCGGACACACAGATGTGTCGCATTCAGTTAGCACATTCTTCTCGAAGCGACCGCACGCAGTTTGAAGAAATGAACGGTTGAGATCTGTTTTCGGAAAATATTTTCAAGTTTTTCCTCGTTTTTTTCATCTCAAAGTATTTGTTTTGTTGAAGAATGGATCCGGAAGAATCAGCGGCCAATGCGACCATCGATACGAGTGCGTTTCGCGAGGGCGATTTGGATTTGTTTTTGGATTGTTTGGAGGATTTGTGCAAGCGAAATTTGTCGTCAAAGAAGAAGAAGAAGCGAGCGAAGAGTTCAAGAAAACGGGTGCCGCGGCAAATCAGCTTCACCGAAGACACGGGCAACGACTATGAATCACTCAATTTCGAACATCGAACCAACTCGCTGGGCTGCTTGTTGGATTACGGTTTGGATGACACGAGCTACGACCACCACGATTACGCAAATGTTACTTCGATCACAAACGGCGACGACAGTCTGTTGAACGATACGAATGCCACTTGGCTCGGTGAGCAGTTCAACGATATTTTTGCGTATTTCAATGAAGATGTCGATAAGACAATATTTGAAGAGGAGAGCAACAGCGGGCAGGAGGAGGAAGAGGAGGTCAAAGCTGGCTCTGAGGCAAATGGCGGTGTTCGAAAGGAGGCCAAACCGAAGCAACAATCACCACGACGAATGACGGCGACGAAACGTAAATTTGAAGGCGACGCTGTCAAAGAGGTCAAGCAGAAGAGCAAAGAGATACTGGGCTCGATTCGAGAGAACGAGGAGTTCATTCGAAAACTGCGTTTTTACCAACAACAGCAGTTCGAGGCACAAGCTCAACCAAAAAGTTCGCCTACGCTGCAGGAGCGAATAACCGCTACGTCGGTGGCTCATCGCAAAAGCCTGCTGAATCGCAGTCTAAATATTCTCTCGGACGAAGATGCCATGTCGCTCTCCTCTCTCTCGTTAGATGAAGGCGATTCGAGTGAAATCGTCAAGAAGCGATCGCGACAGAACCAGCGAGATGCGATGAATCAAAGCAATGTGAATGTCAAAGAGCGCGTTGGATTCTACAACAGCAGTGGAGGCACGTCGAGATGCACGTCCGCCTCACCTTCGTTGCCCTCGTCTGAATTCGAGGACGATGAAGACGTTGAGTTCTACAAGGAGAAGTCCAAACGTCAATTCCAACAGCGACGCGATTATTTCGAGAAGTTTTTTCAAGAGCACAATCGCTTGCCGTACGAGATGATGGATGCGGAGACATCTCTCCCGATGAGCCATGTCGCAACGCGTCCCTCGTCTGCCGTGTTGGTGCCACAGCGATTGAACAACGCCATCGAAGTTGAGAAATCGAATTTGGCCAAATCGGAAGCCAAACTGGTGGCCGTCGAACGCTACGCTCAGACCAAGCATTTGCTGCAACGCATTCAAGTGTTGCTGAAAGCGGTCTCGAAGCTGAACGAAAAACAGTTGAATCGCATCAATTTGGGATTGCTGAAGAAGTTCTTGGTATTTGTGCGCGATGCCGCACGAAATTGCCAGGAGGTGTGTTCGACGATAAGCAAGGATTTTCTGACGGATTTCGAGCGGAATGTCATGTCGACGGAGGAATTGTTGTTCGCGAGTATGCGATCGGTCGCCAAAGCGTCTCAGCAGGTAGAATGCGTGGGTGGATTGCGGTCTTCAGCCCCTTTTCTCACTCCAAATCTCCCTTCCCCCAGAATCACCATCTCGAACTAACCTTTTTCCATTCTTTCATTCGCAGCCACCGGAAAACGAACTACAAAAAAGCCACGACAACAACACAACATTGAGCGAACATCAGCTTCGTGTTCAGGCATCGTTGCAGCGCCTGAACATTCCCGACTGGTTCCGGCAATACAACGCATCAACGGCATCCAAAGATGGCACCAGTGCAGGCGGTTATGTTCCCGGAAGTTTTGCCAAAAAACGCAGTTCTGATGTTGGTCGATGGACCGGCTTGAATTCGAAAACAACATCGCTCAGTTCATTGGGATCGCATCGATCAGATCGCAGTCCGTTGCTTTTGAGTCCATCAGCGCACAGTCACCACGGTCAAACCGGGTTCTCGCGGTGGTCCACATCACATTTGAACTCAACTCAAACATCGCCGAGTGCATCGTGTCGGGGCTCCTTCTCGCGAGGCGGCGTCAATTCCAGCGTCATATCCGGTCAGTCGTTCGGTAATCAATCGACGACCAGCAGCGGCATCCGAAGCTCATTCCGGCAACCGTATTTGGGATGGCGCAGTCAGGAGAAATTGGCTCAGCCGCGGACTCCTCATGAACGGTCAGTTTGAACGAGAGCATTGCGAATCGTACAACTCTTTTTCCTAACGAAAATGTCCATTTCAGACTCGCCTCCTCTCTGCTAGCCCGTCAGCAAGCCAAACAAGCCGCACAAGCGTTACAGGAACGATCAGCAAATGAATCCTCCTCCGAGATTCAATCTTCAATCAAAGAAGTCACATCGGCCATTGTGCATTACGTCAACGATCAAAATCGGGCGACCTCATCGAATTCCCGCAGCCGATCGACGAGTCCATCATCACGGTTCGTCTTAGTGGAGGTTTCATCGGACGCATCGCATTTCTAATGTGTTGCATTTTCAATATTCCAGAAAATGTTGGCTCGAGAGCTCATTTGTCGGCAATCGACGTTTGGACTCACCGCAAACGCCGATCATTGATAATTCGTTCAACGGACGTGGCACCGGTGCCGAATCGACACCATCTCGAGTGAATGGTGTTGGTGAGTCATGTCTTGTGTAGTAGTGCGCTCTCTCTATCTCTTTCTCTCTCTCACACACACACACACTTGCGTTACGTTCGGACTGTTTCTCTTTCACAACAGTTCGCAACGTTTAGTTTTCACTTGTGTTTTTCGTTTACTTTTTTCCTTCATCCATTTCGTTTGGTTCACGAACCAAAAGCCAAATCAGATTACTTCATTAGCCTGAACGAAATTCGTAGCCGATTCTTCCGTTCGTCGATTTCGTTAAATTTGTTTTCTTCCGTTTCCAACAAATTCATTTGCAAGATTGTTGACAAATAGAGTATCGTCATGCCTCGTCCCTGAAGTCCGACTCCACCCACCCCGCCCACCCAACATCTCGCACACAACACATCTTCCTGTCATATTTTGATTGTATAATTTAATTCATTTCGAATCAAAATCAAATTATTATTAATTTTTGTTTGATTGTAAGCTTAGATTAGTTGATTATTTAATGCAATTTATTATTATTTTTCATCGTCGTCGTCGTCGTCGTAATGTTTTCTTTTGAATATTGAAACAAACACACCAACAACAACAACAACTAAACCAATCGAAAGAAGCTTGAAAGAAACCGGGCAAAATTATTTTGTGAACAAATTTACTATTTACACTCGAAGAATTACGTAAAAAAAGAAGGAAAAAAAACACACGGTTTCATTATTTTCGAAAATGTCTGTGGCTTGTCTTTCGTTTCGATCGATTGGCTAGCGGCAACTCATCCCGATTGTGCTTCTCATCGTAGAATTGAATTGACTTCAGTTTTATTTGTGCCCCGTTTTCACCCTCCTTCTGTTGCCTCCCATCGAATGCGAATCCGATGTGTAAGCCCAATGGTGCTACTCAATGCCGAAAGTGTCCTTTTGCCATGCCCGTTCCTCCAATCCCCGAAACCCCGTAATCGAACGTGATCAGACTTAGAAAAACGAATGCGAGATGTTTTGAGCTAGATGCACCCCAAAGTAATGAAGATCGAAATCACCTCCCTCTTTGGAGGTCTATTCAAAGCGGGTTGGTTATGATTGCAATTGTCTTTGATTGAGAGATTCCCTTTCGTTTTTCTAAGTCGAATCGAATTGCGAGCCGATGGGGATCGTGCTGTTTTGGGTTGGAGGACTCCCCGTCGCTGGTGTGTATTGTCGGTGTCTTAAACATTTGCTTGTTTGCTAGACGTTGAAAACGCGAAAGAAAAACCCACAAAATATGTCTGCCTGCGAGTGCCGCAGGGGAAATTGTTCGAACTTCGATCATTGATCGCTGGGTCTCGTCATTTGAACCATTTCCTTGGCATTCGATTTCGAAATGATTCGTTTTGATTTCGATGAATTCCAACTGAAAAAGAGAACATGAAATGAAAAATGGTGTTTTTTTTTGGAACTTTTCTCTTCTCGAGAAATCTTGAGGGAAAATTAATTTGTTTGTTTTTAAGTTTTGTTTTATTAATTTTATTCAATAATGATTAATATGATTCATTGAACCGTAGATTTCTGACAAGTAATTCAGTATGAACGAAAAATAAAATGAGAAATAATTTTATTATTTTGTTTTAATTTTCTTTGTTGATGTGGCAGACGCGGATTTCGGGAGGGATGCAACCGCTGGAGAACAGATGAGACTTATTGTGAAAATCATTTTCCGATTCGGATAATTCAGATAATTTAGATAATTCGGATATTTGGATAATTTGGATAATTCGGATAATTCGGAAAGTTCGGATAATACAGATAATTTCGGAATATTTGGGAATTTTCAGGAATTTGATTTTCGGAGTACTTGCGAAACGATCTGAGTTTTTTCAAGTTTGTTCGAATGTCTGTTTGTTTTCGGTTGCATTCGTTACGAATTCTGGGTCTCAGTGGACATCGTCTGTCGCTTAGTTTTCCATTTTGTTTTCTGTTGGCTGTTTTAGCTGATTTTCAGAGGTGAGAAGCTCGTTGGAGTGAGTTTGCTTGATGTGATATCCGGCATTGGCCAGGGAGGAGTTTATTCAATCATTGTTTCAGCTTTGTTTTGCTTTGCCGAAGTTCATTCAAACACTCGTTCATCCTCATGTAATCGTCATGTAACCGCACATAGCTTCGTCGTCATTCTGTTCTTTCAAAAAAAAAGTGCAAAACGAAAAAAATCAAGCAACCGAAAACAAAATTCTTCTGCTCGCATCCATCTCTAGCCACACCAATACCAACACTAGCGATTCAAACCGACCGGCCATCGCCCAGTTCGGCCACTCTCGAAGATGTTCTGGCATCACTGCTCGGATTGCCATCGGATTCCTACAGGTCCACAGGTATGAACCTGTAAGTTTTTGTTTCAAACTAGCATAGTCTCTGCAGATTCTCCTATGATTTCGTCATTTCATTTCATTTTCAACAAACCGATTTTAATTTCCACCCGAATTTTGTTTCTTCTTTTCTGCTTTTCGGTTTGCGTATGATTTTGTCGATTGCTTGATTGGATAGCTTGTAGACACGCATATTCTTAGCGATCGTGCGTTGATCGCGTTCACCGACCGTCTGCGTATGCACCGATCGGCCCGATTGAATGCACGGCTTGTTGTTAGTGTTGATGTCGGCTGTGCATGATTTGGAGGTGTTTTGCACCGAGTTAATAGATCGTTTCTAATTGGGATTTCCCGTGCGGCATCAACGCATTCCCAGGTACAGCAGCCAATGAATCCTGCTTCGATGCTGGCATGCGTCTTCAAATCGACCAGAGTCAACCGTTGCGTCGTCGGAGCGAAGGTGATGCACAGAAACGTTCCGATCCGCCGACACCTGTTGCGACAACTCGCCGCGTGTCTTTGGACTCTTCCGACCCTCCAAAACCCCAAACGGGCAGCGTGTCATCGAATGCATCAGGCAGTGCGGGTGGATTGGACGTGACGAAATGTCGTTATCCCAAATGTGAAGCGTCGACAACGCTAGCCGACGCTCGAAAGCACTACAAGAGCTGTCACAACTGCAGTCACATGTACTGTTCACGGGAGTGTCGCCGCTCGCATTGGGAGAAGCACCGCAAGGCGTGCTTGCATTCAAGAGTGTCGGTGCTGTGCCGTCAAGTGCTCTCCTCCTGCAAGGATGACACGGACACTCTGAAACATCTAACGATATTGGCGCGACGAGGATACTCAGCCCAGGGTCGAGGCGTTGTGCGAATGCTCTTCCGCAGTCCTGAAAGTGCTGAAATGTTCGTTAAACAAGGATTTCAACGAATCGGCGAAGCCTCCTACGTTCGATGGCCTGAATTGATGCCGCAAGAAATGGGACCGGAACTCTATTCTGAATTGCTTCGTCTCAGCACCGAATACAAACCTGACTCGAAGATGCTCGTCTATGTTGCCATTTGCGTTGTTTCGGAGGCGCCTAGCAGTTCGACAGCCTCCGTTAAGTGGGAACGACAGCTGGTTTCCCGTTGTGCCAAATTGAAATTATGCAAGAACGTCGACATCTCGACCAATGCAAACCCAACAGTCGTGATCGACCCATCAGCGATGATGTCCACCACCAGTGCTGCAACCACCGCCAAATCCGGCACCGACATTCTGATCTTGACCTTCAACTTGACCGCAAAGAGTCAAAACACGACGAGAAACCGTGAATTGATCCTGGCCAATATCCAAACAGCTCTGAAACAGCGCGGCGTCAACATCCGCAGACACTATCCGGAGGTTTTTCAGCGTTTCATGTCATTCGTCGAAGGCACCACCGATCGCTTCACGCCAGTCACCATCCATCCGCGTGACACCAACACGGGCCATGCATTCATCTGCATAATTATGCCTATCATGAGCGACACCGATCGCATCAAGCTGCCCGAAATGGAGGAGAGCGACAACACTGTCATCACCATCGATTGCTTGGCGAACGGCTTCATTGAGTGAATTCACCTCAATCTCGATCAACTGCCCGGCCCAGCTTTTAGGAAGAAAGAAAACACCAAAAGTCAAATCGAAGACCAACCAGCCATTCTGAAGCGGCCCTAGCCGCCAGATGGCAATGCATCGCCTGTTAAGTTTACTCTTATCTCGCCATTTCGTTTTGTAATTAAATCAAATTCGATGGAAGAATGCAAGAACTTTCCAGAAGAAAAAATCAACTCCAAAATCAATGAATGAATGCAATGAATGTACGCTTAATGCAAGGGGAAATCAATCAAAGTTCTTTTTTTCGTCGTCGAATGACAAGACTCGCCAAACAGACGCTGCGACGAATGTTTGAACCATTTTACGAACCAAAAATCTAAATCAAATATCATATTTGTAATGTTTAGGTACCTCAAAGTGACGTGTGAACGTTCGAATGCCAGGCTGTGTGAAAGCGTGCGTGCGTGCGCGAGTGTCACGACCAGAATTTTCTCGTCGAGAATTGTTATATTAACATACAGAAATTTGTCAGACTAAAAGTACTAAACTACTAAGTACTAAAAAAACCTTTTCCAAAATCTTCAAACCAAATATGAGCTGAACGCTAAGCGCTGAATTTAGATCAAAATCAAATGTTTTCTAGCTAATTTTTATCGAATTCTAGTTAGTTTAAATCTCTTTAGGACACTTTGTTGGTAATGGCAAATTGACATTAAGTTTTTCTTCTTCTGTTTTGAATTTTAGCAAAACCAAAATTATTGAAATCAAATGAGTCGCGAGAGGGTTAACGGTTAAAGCAATTTTTTCTCATAATTTTTAAAAATTTAAATCGATTTACTCCATTTGTTGAGAAGGGGGCAACGATTGGGCCCTCTTGCGATGCTTCAAACGCCCAGTCACCCGTTTTTTTTTCGTTTTTTTAAAGACAATTCCAGCCTCGATGGACCTCTCCTCGCCGCTCCACACACTGGGCGGCATGATGGACCCATCGAGACACACAGTCAAATCTAAAAAGCAAATGGAAAAACAAACGCAAATAAGAATCATTTCAAAAATATTGTTGTTGTTATCGATTATATAAACTATATATTTTTCTTAAGATAATTCAATCAACAAATAATGGGCATAAAATGCAAAAACCAAAAAACTAAAAAAAAAAATAAGCAAAAAAAGATGGAAGTAAATGAGCAAAAATACAAGAAAAACTGCAGAGGCTATGTTTTTTTGAGCCATGAGTTTCCTTTTGTAATTTTTTTCGTTTGTTTTTCGTTTCCAAAACAAAAAATTCATCATCAAAATTTCATTGGAGCATTCGATCCAAAACCTAATAACCGCCATTGTGACGGACCCAATCAATGACAGTTGAAATTCTGGGTTTGCTCGTAATAAATTATTATTATGCTAATATTATAATGAGAAACATTCATAAATGCATTCGTTAATTATTAAACAAACAATAAAAAAAAACAATGTTTACAACAATTGAACATAATAAACGGAATAAACACGAGAATCGCTATTTTGATGCAATTTCACATGACGAATAGGCTTTTGGGAATGTCGATAGATGGCGCTGAAGTCGAGAGTGCAGTTTATGGGAAAAATGGCGTCACAACCATAATAATAGTCGAGCTCAAGGCCTTATTTGAATTTTGAAAGGAGAGAAAAGTCAGTTTGAGTTTAGGCATCGGTGGCGGAAGCGTTTTGGATTTCGGAGCAGCAAAAGTGAGAACCGCTCTTTGACTGGCCGAACAGGGTGGATTTGTGAGAGGATTCAAGGTATTTCTCGAGAATGGCGGAGGTGAAAGGCGATCCAGACGTGGTGTTTGTGGTTGGTTCGAACGAAAAAAAGTAAGTTCATCGCAATTTTCCGTGCCAGTGGTCCAACCAATTTGACTCCAACTGACTCATTTTCAGAATCGCCGCTCATCGCACCGATTTGATGCGAGCCAGTCCGTATTTTTCGAAAATGTTCTCCAGAGGCTATCGAGAGTCCGGTCAGCGAGAAGTCAAACTGAATGACGTCAATTGTGATGATTTTCAACTGTTGGTGGACGATTGCTATTTCCGCGATTTCACTCCGACCGAAGCGAATGTTCACAACTTCCTGATTTTGGCAAACTATTTCCAATTCACTGATGTGACTCGCAAGTGCTGTGATTTGGTTGCAAAGCGAATGACTGCGGCAAATTGCTTGGGAATCGTTGATTTGTCGGAGAGGCTTGGTTTGAATGAGTTGCGTGAGAAGGCTGTGGATTACGGGCATTTTGCTTTTTCGGAGTTGATCAAAGGCAATGAGTATCTGGAGTTGAGTTACGATCGTCTGCGTTGGTTGCTGTCCAGCAACGATTTGAATGTTCGCTCCGAGGAAGAGGTCTACGATGGAATGCTCCATTGGATCAATCACAAATTCATCGAACGAGTCATTTACTATCGGGAATTGTTGCAGTTGATTCGATTGATTCAATTGGAGGTTCCGTTCATAAATGAAAAGATTCGACAGCTGGCATTCACTTCTGGGTGCCATCATTTGATCGAAGACACATTGGCTTTCAAGACGATTCCCGCGAAACGGACGGAAATCTCGAAACGACTACGGACCGATGGACGACATTCCGCTCAAAAAATCATCACCGTTGGACGGGCTCATGACGACGATCGACAATTGTTTATCGAAATGTATTCGCCGGCAAGGGACTCGTGGAGCTCATTGAAGACAATTGACATTGTCCTGAGCCGGTTGTCGGCGACTATCACCGAGGATCACAAATTAATCATAGCCGGTGATTCAGAGAGCGTTTGTCCCGGAGTGGTGAGTATTCAAGCGGAGATCGTTCGAGGTCAGTTTTTTTCAACTTCAATTTTCAGATTATCGATTTGCTGACGATGGGTGAATTTCGACTGCCGCCGATGAACGACAAACGTCAAAACTTCGCTGTAGGATATCTGGACGGGCTTATCTACGTGACTGGCGGCTTGCTGAAGGGTTACTACGACAACGAAGAGCAAATCTACTCCGTTGAAAGGTAACATCCAACAGCATCAAGATCAATCTACGAGAACTCACTAATTTCCCTTTTCTAGATTCGATGCGAAAGTCGGCACCTGGCAATTCATCGCTCCGATGCTAGAAGAGCGCTACAATCACGCCGTTGCATCGTTGAATGGCTTCCTCTACGCCGCCGGTGGCGGCGCCAATCGTGAGCCCGGATCGAACACCCTCGAGAGTTACGACCCCGATCGGAACATTTGGATTCGTCGATCATCGATGATTCGCAAGCGAACGAATTTCTACCTCACCGCCTACAAGGGGCACCTTTACGCCATCGGCGGCGGTGCCTTCAATTGCTCGCAATACGCGATCGCTGACTGGTGTAATTCCATCGAGCGGTACGATCCGAAGACGGACACTTGGACCATGGTAAGAGCTACCCGGTCACCCAGATGACTTGACCCAACACTGATTCTGTGATTGCCTTTCAGTTCATCAGCTATTTCTCGACCGATCACCAGCACCACAACTACGAGGGCGCTATTCTCGGGGGACACCATTTGATGGCCATTGGCCGTGAGAATCGCGAGAGAGAAGGCCAAGACAAGCGTGATGGTGAAGTGCTGAAACTCTGCCTGAGAACATCTGAATGGAAGAGACTGGCCCCACTGAACTCCATTCGGAAGGATCTCGTCACGGTGGCCGTTCCCAATTTCGCCATGCTGGCCAGCACCTCGCAATGAGTCGAGAGCCATCTTCGTCATCAACTAGTTAATTTATTTTTATTTTACGAGCCAATCCGCAATAAACTCTTTCACAATCGATTCCGTTTTTGTCTTCGACGAAACATCATGTCAACGAAGGAGATTTGCATCATTCCCCCGTTTTGGAAACGCAAAACTAAAAATGAGAAGACGAAAGTCAGCAAAAACTGCGAGTGAGTGTCATCCACCAATTTGAATACTGCGTGTAATTCTCGATTGAAAATACAGAACTGACGAGAAGAAACTGGGAAAAACTGAGGTGAATCGAACTCAAACGAATACTTCGAAGAGACTGATGTTTGATGTTGCAGAGTGCGAATTTAAGCACTAAATTGCGGTTGAATCATGACGAGGAGAACGGCGCGAAGTTTAAATAGCGCTGAGTGAGCGTAACAGCTCATGCGCTCGAGCTGTGAAAGGGAGCCAAACCACGACGCAAAATGAAAT
>JANSTV010072705.1:0-10503 GCA_027564135.1 Lestremia cinerea | reverse complement strand
CGAAAACAAATGAATAATTAAAAAGCATTTCAACATTTGTTATTACAAGCGATTATTGTTGATTATTGCCCCGCGCCATGCCGCAGTGGCGAGCGTAAAACGCAATGCTAATTGCGAGAAGCGGGTTTTCGCCAGAGTCCGAGGTGGTCGTTTTGGCAGCGCATGCGATCGACAGGAGCGAACCACTTGATAATTGACGGGCAATCTGCCCGAAAGCGCAGCTCTTAAAAATCGATTGAAAAACAGATCAATTTGCGTAATCGAATGTTTGCGCGTAAGAACGTTGAGCAAAACAGATGTCCGCGATGCCGGAACGAGAAGCAGATTTTCCGTCACCGAATTCCGATGGGTGTCGACGGTGAACAACAGCCGTTTTTCTCTCAAGCACTTGCACGGTGCTGAGGTCACTCGGGTGATTGTTTAATTGTCGTCGCCGTCGTAATTTGCATTGTTCGACGCTGCGTGCGTTCATTTCGCGCACGACACCGCGATGCCTCCATTTATGCTTGGGAATCATCGCAATTACCGTCGAATCATAATTGTTTTCCTACTCCAATCGTTGCGTTCGCACTCACACACCGAACGCATTCCAAAGAAACGCCGTTTGCAACACCGCTCGACCTGTTGGTCGCTTTCGCGCGGAATTCACAGTGCGCAAAACGCTGTAAACGCGCAAATCCGGATTCGTTGGCCCCAACAAAGACATCACCGGGAGGACCTCTTGCGGTAATTGCCATTTGGTGGATTTTCGGTGAATTTTCTCATGTTTTCTCAAACAAACGAACCGGTTGCGATGGATTGCGATTTTGGCGGGTGGTCAAACGCGGCACGTCATGCAAATCGCTCATTGTCGCAATGCTCGCTGGCTGGCCCATTGGTCACGTCTAAACGAATGCAATGCGGAATGATTTGCGTGAAGCGAAAATTGGTCAATAATTATCATCTGGAACGAATGCTGGCTGAAACAATGATTGCGTTGATGCGGTGCGCGGTGACACACTGGTGACGACGACTGATTGCGATCGACTGATCGGAAATGTGTTCGTGTTCAATGGTGTTGGACGGCGTGAACGAATTCCGGCGAATGTTCAGGTGTGAATCAAGGGCTCTCTGCCAGTGTCGTGCTGGGTGTGTGTGTCACCAGTGTGACCCTGGACGAGGTGTGAACCTTCCCCGAGAGATAATTCACTCCAATTCCCCGCCGCGCCGCTCATCACCTCCTCCCACTAGCATCGTCACGGAACAACCATGAATATTTCAACAACCCAAAAATACCAGCTGTTTTTCGCTTCGAGCACACATCTCCTTCCGAAGTGGCATTTTTCACGACGAATCGAATGATGAAAATGTGTTTTTCGACATTTTCGATCGTAGTCGATCGCAGCTGTCGTCAGAATCGATTCATATTTCAACGATTTCAATGTTGCACACCAGCACCGCACACACACACTCACACACACACTCACACACCGTCAGCCAGCTGAAGACAATGTATCGGATTCCATGCGCGCTGTGCTGTCGACCTTCAACCAAACGGTCTCAAATGTGTTCGATGGCTGTCCGTCCGTCCACGTCGACCGTCATTCAACCAGCTCTGCGTTGCCATTACGTTGAATATTAGTCCAATCGTCTCAGTTATATTTAATAATGCCGCGGTAATTTCGAATGAATTCCAAATAGAAATTACGAGCGGCCAACCGAAAATTATGAAATGATTTCAACAAATGAATCATTGTGCGGTTTCATGGACATTTACGGTGCGCATGAAAGGATCGACGCGGCAAACCAGAATCCGGGTTGTTGAAAGGCGGTGCCGACAGAATGCTTTGGTTTGATCTTTCGCAAAATCGTCGACCTTGGCGTCGAATGCGTTGTAATGTCAAGCGATAAGGTACGGTGACACGGTCGATCACCCTTTCGCACCGGACCGTCGTTGAGCAACTTTCAATTTCCATCTGAATCGTAGGTCGAATTTTTGGATTTGCGCGCGCATCATTTTCTCTGTGAATTCTTTCGATTTCATTTGGTCGACGCGGTGCTACGTCCGCGGTACCTTTCGTTTCTTCTGAATTCATGTTTTCGGCGCTTTCGCATCGCATGACATCACCAACGTGTCGTGCCGACGCCGGATTCTGCAAATGGAATCAAATCGAGGCGTTTTGCCAAGACACTGAACCAACAACTCGAAAAAAACTCATCCATTCGCTGTGTGATTTGTGAGGAATTTCTCGGTGCGTTTTTTTTTTTCGGTTGAAACGCTCGTGCAGCGATTGCGCAATCAGCAGCAACGTTTTTGCTTCGCTGCGAACCAAATCAAGATGGTTCCATTGCCAAATTCAATTTGCCGATTGTTCGCAGTCGGTCGTGATCATCAAGCGTTCCTTTCTGAGAACTCGCGCGCGACACCGATCACGCATCGCATCCACGACATGATGCGTTGTCGTGTCTTGTTGGAAAGCTCGGTTTGAGGGTCACCACGCGAACGCAAAGGGAAAATTTCCCGGTCAATTGTGAAACGCCCTTGCGGAAGCGTCCGCATTTGCTAACCCCAATTGATGGGCGGCTGTGCGTTCCATTCAATTAGCCCGATCGATGCTCTTCGCCATTTCGTCTAATTAACGATGCGATCAATCCGGTTGTAATCGATTCGACGGATGTCAAACGCCAGTGCATTTCCCCCGCGAGCGGATTGTGAATCAATTGGCAATACGCAAATTGCCACCTTGTCGATTCGAATCGGATGGAAACGGTCGAATGGTCACGGTTGTCGCCGATGAACCAGAAGAGAATTGACAATTAATTGAATATAATTGCGGTTTGGCATTGCGGCCGAGTGTGGTTTTTGCATCAGCGACTGCATGCGGTGCGCTTCGATTTGAAACGAGAATACGATGGCAGGTTGTCGACGGACGATTGAAAGCATCTCCCCGCAGCCGTTGAAACGAGTTTGTGGGCATTTTACGAGAAATTTCCGAAAGCAAATTGTTGAATTGGCGAACTCTTGAACTGGTCGATCGATCACAATAAATCACCTAAAGTCTGTCGGCTGTCCAACAGCCGTTCGATCACCATTCGCCTTTCGCAAGGCCACCCGTTGCGGTTCGCCGTTCAAAAGATCATTTGATTATTCAAATCTTCAAAAAATCTTCGAAAAAATTTGGAAGTTTCCACTCGAAGCCCTCCCCCCACGCATCATTGCTTTGACGAAACGTTTGCAACGCACCGCATCGCACTGCAATCGTCCTCGAATCAAAGTGATGTAGTTTGCTTTGATTCGAAAATCAAAGCAATCGTTTTGTTGTGCTTCAATTTCGAGGCGTGAAATTGAAAAGCTAATAAACGCCTGGGCCATTAATCGACTCCGGCGCAAACAACCAGGTTGAATTAACATAAATTTTCGAGCAATCGCCTACTTTGCGAACAGAGCACTTGTGAATGACGTCACATTGAGAATGACGCATGCGTTGAGATGTGTGAGTCATCTGTCCGTGAATCTCATCTCGATGACTTTTGCGCAAAATGCATGTTGTTTTCGAAGCTTCAAAATCCTCGTCAGCGAATCCATTCGTTGGTTATCTTATCGTCAGCTGCGACAAGCCTCGTGGCTGAATTTGATTTTGTGAATTTTATCGAAACCAAAAACGTTCTAATTGCGAAAGTTGAGCGATAAGATACCGTCCGCGATTGGATTGCAACGAAGCCTTCGCCTTCAGCTGCTGGTTTTCCGTCAAGCCTTTCGACACTCTGCCAACGACGCAATCGAAACGCGGCCATCGACCAATCAACGCATCTCCAGCTAATTACCGGTCGTCCATGTCATCATCCGCGAGGCAAAAACAAAAGAAAAACCGCAACAACGCGTCACCGCAACGACATCGCAACGTCAATTCAATTAGAGTTATCCAACAATGATCCGATCGATTGCGAGAGGAAAACACACGACGAATCTCGTCCAAATGTTTGAAATGTGGGCCAATCGACGTGAACCACAAACGCTAATAGCCGCTTTACCGCTGGCTTTGCATGACAGCGCTTATGCAAAACCAACCGAAAATGCGGTTTTTGGCTGTGACTTACACAACAGTTCCGTGCGTTGATGCTGGCACCGCTGGCATGGCCGTCGCCGTTGAAACGACTTAATCATGAATTGGTTGGTTGATTCAACAATCGGCTGCCTTGACTATCGCAACGGTCGTCGATGAGACCATTCTGAATGGACGATTCAATGAGCGGAAGAGGCCCTCAGCCACAATCGTTGAGGAAATCTTTGCGAAGAAGGAAACTCATTTGGCGCAACGCGTTTCGAACCAATCGAGACAGATCGACCCAAGCAACCAACCGAATGGATGAGCGATTGCGTCAGCGTGTGTCATCCGGTGGCAATTAGTGTGGGCTCTGCGGTCGACCATAATTCATTGTTCCATCCTTGATTGGAGGAAAACTCAATCGAAATTGGAAACACGTTTTGCCGTACGCCAACCCACAATCCACGTCCATTCCGGCCAGTGGCCAGCGAACGCAAACAAAGCGCAATTGATTGGCGACAAAATGTCACTCACAATGCTGGCTCAACAACGGCCACAGAGCGTGACGGCAACAGCCCGACACGACACCAAACACACATCGACGCAAAGAAGTTTCTAAATGTTCGTTGATGTTTCAAGTCGTCGTCGTCATCGTCGCCTTCGTCCGTCACAATGGGCCCGTCGATCGTTAATTTTTCAATTTGCACGTCGAAAATTCGATTAATTGAAAAGCGAAAAATGTTGCACGACCATTGCACTGGCGTGGACGCCGGGCGTCTATTGCGACGATGACGATTATCAATCGTCTGTTCAGAAAATTCAACCAAACCGAAATGGCATTGAAAATGGATTTTTTTTCTGAGAAAAAATAAAATTTAGAAAAAAAAACCTGGAAAAAAGTGAAAAAAAACGTGAAATGTACGTCAAAGGTGAATTTGAGCGTGTGACGATTGCCTTTATCCAATCATCGATTTCGATTTCCAATTTGTACTCGAATGCGATTGACCTGCGCAGATCAAGTGCACTCCATCGCGAGACCTTCAGCGAGAATTGGACCGAATTCTCTGCAAAATAGGCCCGGCCTCCATCACCTGAAAACATCGACAACGGAACACGTCCTCTCCTTTTCGCAACCAAAACGATGACCCGCAGACAACGCGATCGCGTTTCTTCAGAAGAACGTGGGATGAATTCGCTGGAAATAGCTTCGATCGCGATCATTACGATGCAAATTCATTCGAAATGTTGACATCATCCAAAGTAAACACGACGTTTGGAAGAGTCAACAAAGTGCTGCTTTGAAATTCAAAACAGTCGAATGATCGTCGGGCATCGGTTGGCAGATTGTCTCGTCTGCCCGAAAACGTGATGCCATTCTCACCGTCAGAACGGTGTCTTTCGGCGATCATTTTGGTCACAACCCATCGAACTGCGACCGATTTCCCGAAAATAGCACGTTACCGGCATCGTGTTTTTGAATTTGTCACAATTCTGTCACAATGCTGTGACAAAAGTCGAATGGGTCATGGCGAATTGCCGAAAATCGACAGACCGGCCGTACGGTTCAATGTGTCGCAGCAGCTGTAACGGTGAATCGTAAATGGTCGTGCGATCGTTCCCGATGACAAACTGACCCAGTTGTGCCGTTAAACGCCCGGTCGTCTGCGTCATGTCACATCGATCCGTCCCAAACACTCGAAACGAATGCATGTGTCGATCCGCTGAAATTGTTCGCTTGAAATGCTTTTTACGCTTGCGACTCGGCGAATCGACCGGTCACGTGGGTGGCTCCGGAACGAAGAATGGAGAACGTGGTGCGGGGTGACGGGTCCGCCATCCAGTCATTGTCACAGATTATGCACGACATAATTTTTGCGGGCGAAAGTAACATTCATATCGCTTCACGGCTGGCCGGCTGCTCCGCTCTGAGCCCCGTTCGATGGGAACTGCATTGACGAATGTCTAATTCGCGAATCGGTTTTTGGCCTCACTCGTCGAATCGCAAACAGTTTTCATTAAAAAAAAAAATGGAAAAAAATAACGCTCTTTTGCGCCAGCGCACACAGACACAAACGGCAATCGCGATCGAAAACAAGCGAAATGTCATTACTGTCACCAGTGCGGCGCATCAAACCGATTTCCGTGCGCTCGTTCGGTTGTGCCTGAACCGAATCCGTCTAATTGAAATCACCGAAAAAAAGATAACAAAAATGAAATGAAAATAATAAAATGAACGCAGTGCGCAACGCGATCACTGTTGTTCGTGGCTGTGGGAAATTCAGGTAAAGGAAAGCTCATCAACAGCCGTTGAGTGATTTCCAAAATCAACAAACGAGGCGATCGAACACATCCGAACAATGTAATTACGTCGGCAATTAATATCGAATCGGACGAGCAACAAATCATTTTGGTTTGTTCTCGATGGGCACTAGACTATGGCCGGTTGGTCAGTGGGAACGTGCGGCCAAGTAAAAACGCCGCGTTGGGTGATTTACGTTCTTTCGGTTGAATGGCCATCGGTTTTTGCGATGACGACGACCATCGCTGCCGGATTGGCTCCGATCGCTGGAAATTCCTCCAAAGTGTTTGTCACTCAACAATGGTCGCCCGAGATGACTGCACGCAGCACGCACCACCAGCCACCAACGCCAACCATGACCCTTGCCGCATTGTGCACTCAAGCCAAAAGCGACCCAATGTCAATTTGAATATCGCCGTCAATCAATCGATTGTGTTTGAGCAGAAATTGCTGTTGGTTTTTCCATTCTCGATTCGTCAATTAGAATCGAAACGATTTGCGTCGTCTAGTTGCTTGGTTCGATGTGCGATGTGCGATGTTTGCGCGCGTCGCGAAAAGAGGCAACCGATGAGTCACTCCACAAAATGCCTCCAATATTTTCCGTTGAGCAAATGTTCGTTTGTCATTGAATTTATTGAATGATGTTATCGAAGCAATCGTTTCGATTCCACGCGATGCGGCATCGATCAATGTCGCTATCGGACGTCACTGCTGTGCTGCGGTGGTTTGTTGCGTTTTTCCAGCGAATTCGATAAAATTCACGGCATTTGGTGTCGATTCGGTCTCGCAAATGGAACGACATTCTTCTCTAATTGCTTTCATAGGCTCCGCTTTAGCGTGGAGAGAATCGAATTCCTGGTGGCATTGCGTCGCAGGGAAATAAATGTACGGTCGACCGAAGAAGAAAACGAAAACGCGGATAGCGATCGCAGGTGATGCAAGGTCATCGACAAGACTTTCCAAACAAGGCGGTGCTGCGTTCGATCGCCCATTCGGACGATGTATTAATCACCGGTGCCCTCTCGGGCGTCTTCCATTCACGTGGATGCGTCAAAGCGTTACACAGCAAAACGGGCCTCGAACAACTCAATTATCGGAGCCGATTTCGGCGAGGGCCGTCTGTTTGACAGCCGAAAATCGCATTCGAAAATCGAAAATAAATCAAAAATCAATCAAAATCCGTGAATGAAATGGACGGATTCGACAAGATCCGATGGAATGATATCGCACACGCGAGCGAACGGCAATTTGATGAAGGCAGATGATATGCCTCGCGGCGATCGATGATGCCTCACTCGGATGCTGTCCATTCCGATTGAGAGGGCCTGACGATTCCGAATCAACTCACAAATGCCCTCGTTGTCGACGGCAAACGATGCATTCACATTGCCTTTTCAGGCCAAATTGGATATCGTTTCGGTGCATTGCCATTTGGACGGCGGCAGCCGGATGGATTGTCCGACAGTTTCACCGTAAACCGCACCGCACATTACGCGGAAAGTGATTGAAATGAAATTTCATAATTTTATTTTGCTTTTTTCGGTGGCGACGCAGAATGCGATTCATCGATTGATGCCGCTGTGTGTGTGGTGGCTTTCGATTTTCGGTAATTGCAAAATTGTTTTGAAACTGGAAATTCGATCGAAAACGATTCGAATCGCGAAAAATTATCGAAAAAAAAAATGATCGAAAACGAAGCTCCTTGACGAATGGCTAAGTGGAGGAACGAAGATGGAAGGAAATGCGGCTCATCGCCAAGACGATTCCGGTCCGGATGTCAATCAGAACCGATGGCGGCCATTAATGAACGTTCATTTTCCGCAAATTTTGCGGAATGACCGATCTTCCAGCCACCATTCGATTGGGCCTTGGCACTTGAACGACGACGACGACAATTTCGACGATGCCAAAGCGATGGCAACAATGGCGTCTGCGCAACCATTGCGACGGATGATGAATGCGCATGAGAATGTAGCGACGTGTCGATGAGTTGTCGAAACAACAACTTGCCAGAGATGAATCAACGAACGAGCGAAGCGAACGAAGGAAAAAAAGCCATTCGAATTCATTTCGACAATAATTATTCCATTTGCAAATCGATGCGGTGCGGGTACGACGACAGGGAAGTCAGGGAAGTGTGCGCCGCGTGTACTGCGCTGTTTGAGTATGAAAATTCGAAGCCAATGTCATCGGCAGCATGCGAGCTCTGTTGGAAAGAACAATGGCTGCGTTTCGCCATTTGAACGATGATGAAGATTTCATTCGATCGATTCGCCCGGAATCGAAACCGATTCACATGATTGTCATCGTCACCGGTGATTGTTAATTGGCGCTCGCGTAATTGCGTCTGGAAAATGAAAAAGTGGTTCGATTGTGGGCTCGATTGGCCGGGGAAATCTTTTGTTCCGGTGGAAGGTGCTGCATTTCATTATTGCAAAGTGCACACGATGCGCAAACTGACGATTTCACTTGGACGGTCGCCGGGACTTCCGAGCGAATTGAACTTGAACGTCATTCAAACCATTGCTGGCTGCGTTCTCATCGAGGAGGTCCGATTGTATTCAAATCCAACGAATTCGAAATCAAAAGCGAGAAATTCGACCGCAAAACATTGCAATTGTTTGGTTTGGCAAATACAAATCTCGCTTCTTGTTTTGAAGCCGTTGCTTTTCGATTCGCTATTCGATGCAAATCCAACCATTCAACCACACACACACACTCAGCCAATAAACCAGAACTAACGGCTAATGCAAACATGATATGCACGCATTAGTGTCATGCCGGATCATCGTTCGAGTGATTTGGAAATCCAGCGAATTCGGCAGCGGCCCCCCAACTTCGTCGAAAAGACTTTCGAATTTTTTTCTGGCGTCTTTGTTTTTCCGGGCAGCCGCGTAACATATGTCGTGGTCGACCACTTGTTGTGATGGATCCGTCTGGTTATTCAAATAACTCACGTGGGGAGGGGGAGACTAAAATTCGCCAAATGCTTTCCACTCATCACGTGACCGCGGCGAAGGGTTTCACTATGACGGTCTTCGCCCATTGAACGATTCAAAAACAACTTGAAAAGCATTAATTAATAATCCACGTGTCCTTCGCATTCCAACTGAGCCCGCCCTTCGAAAAGCCACTGTTTTGTCAATTCGGTCATTCGACTGCGCCATGACGATATCGATTCAACGGCGCGAACGGGTGACATGCCATCGTCACTCGGGAAATTCCGTCGCTTACGAAATCCCACGGCGATGATTGCGTGCCGATTGGTTGCATCGACCAACTCGGTGGAATGTTCGATCGGCAATCCTCCGTAATGACTTCCGTTGAGAGTCATCGGTCGGCCGCCAGGCAGGCATATCGCTTAAACAGCCGAGTCGCGGCCATTACCGGGTCGAAACGTGACGTTACCGCCAAACAAAACGGTCATTCCGAAAATCATGCATTTCGGATGCGATTACCGATGGCCCATTCACGTGTGTCTGCCAATCGGGCAATGACCAGCCATTTGCATGCTTTCATTTTGCGAAATGTGCCGCGGATTTTGTTATTGTTATTCGATGGCCGGCGCCGTCGATTTAATGCGATTTAAATGTCCGGCCGTGCATCGACGGTTCATCCATTGGAAGAGCATTTGGCTGATGCCATTCAAATCCACCAGTTAAATTCAATTAAACAAACAAAATGCTGCTGAATGTTCATGTTTTGAGCCAATTAAGTCCGTCTGTCGTGCGGATTTGGCCCCGCAACGTGAGTCCGCCTCGAATCAGATAATCGGCCGATTGATCACCGGAAAACGTGTGTTTGAATCGACGATATCGATAATCGCTGATGACGCATTCCGATGCGGCTAATTATGTGTCGCGAAACACATTGATGCCTGATCGGGCAATGTCACAACAACCGTTAGCATGCGATAGAGTGATAAAAATGAGAAAATCAATCGATGGGATTGACTTGTTTGACAGTCGCCGGGTGTTTGTCTTGGCATCGTCTTCGTCGTCGTCGTTGAATCGAGAAAATTTCTCGGTGAAAACAACGCAACGAATGGAAGAAAGAGAAAAACAAAATTGTCTAATTTGAATGAACGGTATTGTGGTGTGGCGGCCCGTGTCGATGAATCAGAGACCGTGAATGATAGATATTGACCCCGTTAATTGTATCGAAGGTTGTTGTTGCGCA
>JANSTV010072683.1:0-10503 GCA_027564135.1 Lestremia cinerea | reverse complement strand
TGGATTAAGTTGCCGCCCCCTGGCTCTTGCTTCACTGCCAACGAGAAATTGTCCCGCCGATTGACGGAAAGGAGACAGAGAGAGAGAAATATTTTTTTAAAAAATTACGTGACGCAGAGCAACACACATATTCATGCATTCATTCATTCAATGAAATTTAGTTGGTATCGTTGCAATAATCTAAAATTGTCGCCCATTCAGGTTGATTGTTTGTTGGTATTTTTTGTTCATTTTATTTGTTTTCTGCGAAACAAACCGAGAATTATCGCTTTGAGCCCCGTTGTTCACTTCAAACTAACCGTTTGCAATCAAAATTGTATTTTAATTCACAATCCACTCGACATGATTTATTCAGCCTTGCGTTTGACATTCCATTCAGAAGGATACAAATTCGAATAAATTTTTTATTCATCAAAATCAAAGGAAAATTTAAGTTCAATATTTTTTCCCTCAATGAAAAAATTCACAATTCAAAAAATGTGAGAAAACAAAACATAAGTTGAATTCCTTTTCCATTTGGCGACAAAGAAAAAAATATCTTCGGATCAAAATTCAATAAGCAACTTCAAATAAAAGAAATTACAATTTCCTTGATTTGGAAACCGCCGCCAAAATTAACATAACGAAGCATTCGGATTGCATTGATTTCAATACGTTCGTGTCTTCGTCGAATCGATTAAATCCTAGGGCAAGGCATGCCTCTGGCTCCATCTCATTGAGCTCATCCAACATTTAATAGATGCTAATTTATCGATAGCTTTTTATAAGAAATTAAAATTTCATGAATTGAAATCCCTCGCGGGGCACGGTTTGTTTGCTGTTAGTCAGGCCAAGAGTATCATTATCAACCGATTATTTTCTTCTTTTTTTTTCCATTTGAGGGCGGTAACGAGGTCGAACAGCTTTTTCCAAGCAATATTCTCGGGCGAAACGGGCAGTATTGAATGTTGCTTGGTGAATTCATTTTGCAAACTACATAAAATTGTTGAGTCAGTCGTCCGGTGGTTCTGTGGGCTCGAACCAGAACAACAACAACAACAGAAAATTCTAGGCGTAAATCGGTCGGCGCGTCGCTTGTGGACGGATTTTAATTGAAAAACGAAATTCCAATTTACGTAAAATTACGTAAATTAGAGAATGGAAATGGTTTGTGTGCGCTTGCGATGCCGTTGAGGCGAAACACCATCAAATCAAAATGAGAAAACAATCAACAATCAATGAATGAATAAAGTGAATGCAGATGGTGTGAAAACGGGCATTTACGAAGGTTCTTGTTCACACAACAATTTGCCCATTTCAATTCGACCAATGATCTGGATTCAATTCGATGATTTATGAAATGGTGCTCCGTCCATCTTTGAAAGGCCTATGGTGCGTAGGTGATTGACCTAGACAGGTGAAGAATCCCCCTGACCATTCAACATGTTCAATGTGTTTCAACGATGTTCGTGATTTGTTTTCGTAAATGCCAGCTTTAATCACCGTAGACGATACTCTGGCGCATCCCACTAGAACCCTTTTTTCTCACAATATGTTATTAATTAGAATTTCTGTTTTCACAAGCCCACTTTTTCGCACCGAATCGAAATCGCCGTCGCAACACGTGTCTCAAATGATATTTATTTGATAATCTCGACTTAATGCGATTGGCATGTTCTACATGGTTATACTTCGGGAAAAAATGTTTAGGCATTGAATTGATGAGCGCTCCAATAATGCCCGGTGTCAACAGAAGCGAATGCTTGACGCATAAGCAAGGATGAAAAAACAGCCAAAATAAATGGTTAAGCCTTTGTATTGTTATTGAAATACGCTTTCGATATACAAACACTGCGAACGGTACGACGGGTACGAGGGGTATGCGAGCGGGACCCGAACCATCAACATCAAATTAATTAAAGTAATTTCTTTTTTTGCCATTCTCGCCCACAAGGTGCTGGGCTGATATCGCGAGTTTCAAACACGCCATTCACACGGCATTGCCCATAATCGGGCTGATGAATGCTCTACTCTTTTGCATAATTATGTTTGTGTTTAACTGGAATCCCCGTGAACACCTTTCTCCATGCGAGGCAAACCGATGTGACGTTCGAATTCAATAGAGTTCAAAACAAATCCGTTAAAATGCTCCGCAATAGAATTCCAACGATGACGATGGCCCCTGCGCGAAAGAGATGCCAACGAATTCCTAGAGGACGACAAACCACAAAATGTATCGTTCTAATTAAATTGCGGATTATTAAAACAAAATAAATCTTTCGGTAGCTTCGTAACCTCCAACTACGCTACTGAATCACAGGATCACATGTTTGTGAATTGCAATTTCAGTTTGGATGGTAAATGTTGGATGGATTTTGTCAGTCAGGAAAGCAAATATCTGTGCGCCGTCAACATGTGCCATCTCAACAAGATTACCCATGCTTATGATATTCAAATGAAATTGTCGCGTGAAATCGCGAATAATGAAAGGTGATGGCGATGGCCTGTTTCACCATCATCTGGAATGGCAATTAATCTGTTGTGTTTCATGAATGCTCACCACCTCGTCATTATTACCGAAAGAGGTTATGAATGTCATGTGGAGTGAAACGATTCGTGATATTAAAGTTCACCGAAATTCGACGAAAGATGAATGTGCCGATGAAAATTTCAATTATTCTGTCTCTCCTCTCTTCTGCCCATCTTCTCTGCTCGCCTCGAAAAATGCAATGCCAGTTACGTATAGATTCCCGGCGGGTTAACGGTTATGAAAATGTCTAATTGAGCGATTCAAGCTTCCGTTCTTTCTGGAAATTATTCGAATGTCATGAAAGACCAGATCAAACATGCATGTCATGAATGTAGGCTCTGCCAGATCCGTAAAATCTTTCATTATCCTGTGTTTGTATGTGAATGTTCTTCAAACGTTGGTGTCTGTGCGCCCGGAATATTCATCAATAATGCCCGCTGTGTTCGGCTCGTGTTCCCTTTTATTTCGATAACCCGACAAGTTCGAATCGACTGAACGAAAAAATCGCCATAATTTGTCTGACATTATTATTTTCGAGATTACATTTGCTAAACCAAAAATCGCAATACAATACACACCAGAACACAACACAATGGAATGCAAAAATGAAAAAAGCATGCGAAAGCGAAAGCAAGAGGGAAAGAGAGGAAGAAAGGGGGAAGCAAGAGGGAAAGAGAGGGAAAGAGGGGGAAAGAGAGAGTGAGAGAAAGAGAGAGAGAAAACCGGTAGCACTGCCACTCTCTAATTCACTTTTATGGCAATGCTTTTATTGCGAACGTTGTGTTTCAAATCATTCCCATTATTATTTATTCCGACGAAAAACATGAACCACAACAGCAGCCACAACACAAAATCATATTCGTCAAGTGGAAAAGGAAACGAAAACAAGAGCCCGAAGTCGAATTAAGCTCCAGTCATGCATGTGCACTGGGTGATTTGTTTGAGCTGTCAATTCGGTGGGAATATTCAAAGCCCCGTTAGATTGGAGTCTATCGAAAAGCAAGGCAGCCAAAGCCAGTTTGAAAACGATTATCCTAAACGTTAACGGCACTGTCATTGCAATGTTATGCAAATATTTACGAGAAACCCTTTTGCGCGTTATGAAAAACAATCGAATATTAATAGGAGCAATGCTTCCCTACAGTTTTCTTGTCTGTTCAACAAACAAACACAGCCGAAGCATTTTCATTTGCGTCTTAGAATAGCGTGCTTCCGCTATCGAGCAATTCTGATGGCGGGTGGCTTCATTCGAATTTGAAAACGAAAGATCTTCAGAATAGAAGCAAATTGAAATCAACAATTGTCTTCATCGTCAGCGATGATGTTGTCCTCATCGTCGTCGACGTCGATTATGGTTTCTTTTGGAGCAATCCGTGAGAACGGAGTGTGTTTGAGCAGATCATTAAAGGTTGTTTATTCATCAACACGATTCATAGAACGTTAATGCTTTTCCATTCTTTCACAAAAGGTCAGCACCTGTTTGCGAACTCGCAAACGAACCAACAGAATATGTTCCATTTACTTTCAACTCCCAGACAGCCACCCTTGGCCTAATCATGTAATTTAGCTTGCATAAACCATCTGGTTGTTGCAATGAAAACTGCTCACGTAACGGACAACGGTTATGTGGAACGTTTTCGTCTATAAACAATTTAAAAACATCGAGAAACCGAGTTGAAAATCTGTTAACAATAATTAAAGAGGGCGAAAAAGCACGCACAGCAAAAAGCGACCGAGACCAACAACAACAAAAACAAAAGCAGAAACAAAAACATCAACTGAATTCTAACGACCAACTGAAGACTAACGCAATAAATTTAAATAATTGTGTGAAAACATTTCATGTTCTTAATGAAACATTTCCGCAAGGAATATTACGTTGAAGCGCACAGAACGCTCAGTGCTGCACATCGATTCCGCACGGGGCTGAGTGGAGCGTGTATTGCATTGCCCAGAGTGAAGAGATACTGATCAAAAATGCTGAATGCTCTGTGATTTGTTGGAAAACAATGGGAAAGTTATTGAATGAGGTTGCATAGCTGATATAAGCGACCTTCGGCAGCCCGTGTACTGCTGGCGGATCAACGGGTTGGCCAAAGGCAAAGTTTTGTTTGGTGAATATTGAATCGATTCCATTTGGAGACATTTGATGGCAGGCCAACGCATAAATAACACTGCATCGAGTTGGATTCAGAGCGCTAGACGACACATTTGCTACACGCGTATTGCGTGATTGGAATTCATTTTGCAGATGAAATTCAGCTCAAAGTTCAAACTGATCGAAATTGTTGGAAGGAAAGTGGGTTTGTGACGATGACAATTTATAGATTGCGATTCAGCCCATTTTGATGTAAGGAAAGCGATAAATTTTCAAAGACATTTTACTCGTCGCGTGTGAACCGCTTTGGAAATGGCATCAACACCAATATTTGATTTGGGAATGTTGTTCAATGGGACCTGCAGCCACTGAATATTCCCGAATTGAGTGCACATAAAACGATTCTGTCACATGTTTATTAATAAACGTGCAAGGGCCTTTTTATATGCATTCCGATATAATATCTCGGGGAAAACTAAACCGCAGGATATGCTCATACAATATGCCAAACCGTCACTACGTGCATCTTTTGAAAATTCTGATTTGTGGCAGGCGATGTCGAAACGAGCAAAGCCCGAAAGGCGAAGGTTTCGAGGGTAGAAGAATGAAGAAAATACAAGAAAAAAAAACAAAAAGAGAGAATGAAGCGAGCATCGAGATGGTGGAGAATGAAACACGTTGTCGGCGGCGCTTTTATAGATTTCGCTCAAGAGGAACACTCTCGTTCGTTCGGCCGGAATAATAAAAATCGACGATTCCGATAATACCGAAAGAGAGTTAAAATTTTCAAATCACCAATAAAGAGTACGTTTTACAAGGTTCATTTTCCTGCTGAGAAATGAGCCAATGAAGAAAAAAAAATCATCGGCCTGGTTTTGGGTCGATCTTTTCGATTCGCATTTCCGTTACTTCCCATTTATTGTTATTCACTTGGTTTCTCTCTTCTGTCGATCTCGAATTGAAATTGTTTTCAAGCCATTGTCATATTACATGGCATAGTGTCGGTTCGAATGGTTGCAGCAAAAGCGATTTCTGATACATTTTACATATTAGCACTTTTGTTTGGCGGCTCTGCTGAGGCAAGGCAATCACTGAGAAAGGAAACCAGACTAAATATTATTATATCGTTGTTTAGTTGGCTGCAATGATGGTTCTGAACGCATTTCATCAGCCACAAAGTCGTTGAGGTTGAATTTGTATTATTAGATCGACATTGAAACACGCACCACACTCGGAACGAACAGATTTCAATAGAAAACTCGTATATTAAATTACCATTTTTATGAGAGCATACAAAGGGGGTTCAGGGGTTATCTTCAACGTGATATGAGCTTACATTCATCGGCGTTAGGAATGCCGCTCTGTCAGTGTGCCACAGCCATTACAGCGTTTTCATTTTGCCAATCTTATCTGTCGCACACACATCCGATTTATCAGAAGTTCACGCTTTCACGCTACTGCAAAACGAAAATGGAAGCAAAAAACGAGAGAAAAGTTTGATGGGGAATAAGACAATGCCAAAGACAAAACGAAATGTCGATCAAAGTTTCGTTCATAAACTCAGAAATAAGCGAATCAGTTTTTTTTCTCGATTCTTGTCTTGTTAAACATAACAGTATTGTTACAAGCTATTGAGTGCAAGCAGGAAGAGAAATCTGCTGACTGAAAATAATAATGAAATCGTTGCTCTTCTCAAGAATTTTGGTCTTACTCAAGAATCCGTCTTCTGACGATCTGAGTTTATATCCAGAGATTCGAGCGTTTCCGATGCTCGATAAAGAACTGAACAAACACACATGGGCAATGCTGTTGTTTTTGGAATTGGCTGTGATTGCGACAAGCACGGAACTCGTTTTGCGTTCCGAAGGACGACAACGAATGCAAGAAAAATAGAAGATTTCCAATCGACAAATATTCGCTTGCAGGATGTTCTCGGAAGCGTTAATATTGTGGATCCTTTGAAGGGTGCTGGCAGCGTTATTTTTGAAAAGAGCAACAGTCTAAATTGAACATTCTTATGTTCGTCTTCCGTCCATTTCGTTTCGTATCGAGTCGCAGAGCCACTGCAATAAAAACTTCTTTTGATTTATCTTTGGCAATTAAACCGGAAAACGCAAGTAAATAATTGAAATGTTACGAAATTCTGTTGATGCGTCTCACTGCACAAATGCAGTGTTGCATTCAGTTCATCATCTTCTGGGTTCTGTTTTTCAAGTATTTTGTGCAGAACGAAAATTGTTGGGCAATAAATGTGTCTTTGTTTGTTTTCTAGGAGCTCAAAGAGCCTTCCTGGTCCGTGTTTTATTTGTGGAGTCGTTCCGTTTGAATTCGCTTTATGCTCAAGTGCGACTTAAGCAAATAGTTTCTATTAGAAAAATATTACAGTTTTCATTTGCATTGTGACGATACAAATGCGGGCCACCTGTGGACTTGATGAACTAGAAATGGTTGGAATCATCAATAATGACTTTCGAAGAATGAGATTTGCCTAGCAACGACGAAGCTTCGATTTTTGAAGGAATGTTCGAAAGGGGTTGGTTTGCCCAACTTGGCGTTATGACCTTAGAATTAACTCATTCAGATTGGGCCCAATCGAAACTGGCCATCGTCCAAACAAAGCAACAAACTTTCTAATTTAATTTGCTGAACAATTCCTTATCGAAACACTCGACTCGGTCGAACGAGAAAATTATGCCCACACTCAAGATCGCACTAATCAAACTGATGAATAATGAGACGAGCACAGAGGAATTTGGGCATTCTGTGGGATGGGCCGAGGATAATTGACCAATTTAGCCCTTGAGAGCTTCGAAAAGATCAACGCACCCACGAACAACATAATCCCCGTTATTAATTATTTTCATCCTGCACCGACCCCGTTTTAGCTGATGCCAGTCCCCAGCAGCTTCGAAACGAGACGAAACGATAAACGATGCGATGACAGCCAGGCACACAGAGTCTTCCGAAATCAATTTAATCTCCCATCGTTCATTTATCAAAACCGAAATGATGCTTTCATTTTTCACGTTTGCGAAAACGTGTCACATTGACCCAAACAATGGCCATAAAACCCATTTTACGATCACAGGCAAATTTAATTTTCAATTTCGAAATAAATAAACATAAAAACCAACATCAAATCTCACTTTCATGATGACAAATCAAATGGATGGGAAACAGACGAAAATGAAATGGAAGGATTCCAATTCGTTCGATCGAAGCACATCGATTTGACCAGATTATCATTTTATTTGAAACAATCACAGCTTATTCTCTGCAGTTGTTCGAATGTTTGTTGTTGTTGTTTTATTTTTGCTTTCATTCTCTTTCACTTTCGGTTCACTTTGTTTCATTTTATCGCTTTCAATGATAAAAGACCGAGAATGCGAAAATACGAACTAAAATACGGAGAAAAAAAAACGGTAGCAAACGACTCCGCTACGTTCTCCTCATCTATTTCACATTTCGCCTCGAAAGTAATAACACTTTTTCCTCTGCCACAGACGCTGCAGAATATTCCAAAAAGGATATGCCATTGTTTGTGTAACGGTGAGCTCATTGGAATGCCTGTGCCTCTGCATGTATGTGTGCGTGAGCATGTATGCATCATGTCGACAATGACATGTGCGATAATCTGTAAATTCATGAAAATCTCCTTTAAGGCAACCGAATAGAGAGAACAAAGGAATGTATATAAAAAAAAAAACAATGAGCAGCGGTGCGAGAGAACACTGGCTGGCTTGAACTGATCATATGCCGCATATTTCCATCTCGTCTTCAGTCTGCGAGAAAAGCACAGCAGAGCCCGGAAATATTTGAGCAAATAGGGGACGGAATGATAGAGCGGGAAGGACAAAAGGAAAAAAGGTTGGTTAACTCAAGTTCTCGGTCTACGTGCCATAAAAAAAAGGAGCAGCAAATCGAACCCAAGACCGAATGAATGAGATCATTTCCGATATAATTTTCTCAACTTATTTTACGAAATTCCACAAAAGCATTGACACCAGCAACCGTTTCACCGATAATATGTAGTTTCAGAGTTGTGTTTTTATCTTTTCCAAAATATCAACAACAACAAAATCCGAAAGCAAAATGTTTACTTTCTTTCAAATTTGTTTATTAAACAAACATTTCCAAAAACGTCTCTAGTGTTTGTACGAATGCCGTGAGAAATCGTTCTGCCTGGTCTGGTGATGTGCAAACGGTTTCTCAGTTAATTTTCGGGCTCGAAATAGACGTTCGTTGCTCAAAATCTGGAGTCTATTTAATATTCTGATCTTGAAAAGCTAATTTCACCTAATCCCAATGGCTTACGGTCGTTCGCTGGCGAGAGACCCACACACTAAACCGGTTGAATGAAATTCAAATGGTTCCTAACCGAGCACAGGTTTCCGCCGAGAGAGCACATTTTGCTGTTGATGTTAATCTTTGTCTTTCGTGTCGACAATGGATGGAGCTTTGCCAATTCGCAAAATTCAAATCCAATTCAATTCCATCAAGTGGCAAATTAACCATGAATTCGTCTGTTGTGTGTGCTTTGTGTGCTATGACTTTCAATTCAAATATGGATTTTTCATTTTGGTTATGGCTGCGGTCATTTCGAATGCTGATTGAGTAATTATAAAGCAATCGATTACATTTTTCGCCATTAGAAACACCCGAAACATATTTCGATTTATTGCACAATCACGTTAGGTTGCGTCTCCATTGCGGTTTGGCTGCTGAATATTTTATAAGCGCATTCATCCATTCCCTCGCCAGCGTCGTTCTCGACGGTGATGTAACCACTAGTGTCATTCTCATCGTCCCCGTTGCCGTCATCATCTCCATTTCGTCATTGCCATCGAATCCAGCCCATTCTTCTGTTTCCAACCATTCAAACTTATTGAAGAGTTATAATTTGAATAATGAGAGCCACATTGAATGAATATCTCCATTCTCACGCGTATCTGTTAGGCATGTGGTTATCCCAGCCATGAGAAATTGCATAGCAGCACATGGCGAATGCCCTCAACGTGAATATCAAATTTATTTTTCAGCGAATTATTTCAATATTGTCTTTGCCGTGGCGCACCGCAATCATAACTTCGGACATATTTTCAAAGCATTTTGCATGCCAGCCTGCAGTATTTGTTTGGAAGATTGTACTGTTGAAAACTCGAGTTTTGCAAAATTTGTCGAGCAAAAAGTTTTTTTTGTACCAAAAAGGATGATTGTGTGCGTTCACCTTGTGGCTGGTGAATTTTTATTGAATAAACAATGGTGTTTGCTTGAAGGATGTTCGACTGTCTGTTTGATTGCCACACAACGTCAGTTTATTTGAGGGAATTCTGTATGTTGATGCTTGAATTTGCTCTCACGTCTGTTTTTTGTTGTTGTAAATTGTTTCCACCTCTGTTTGCCGTAGCTTGCCTCTTCATTTTCTGGGGCTTTTTCCAAAAAGCCGTGCCAACAAATTGAATTCATTTACAGTGGGAGGAAGCGAAATCTGATCTACATCGCATGCATCTGACATAAAGCATGTACATAATAATAAATAACATTGACATAACATTTCTCTTCGTTTTATTGTTGCGCGAATGACGACAAGACGGCTAAGACCGGAGCGAAAGCCCCTGTTAGCGAGGGGTTGATTAGCCCTGGCCATCCGTCATTCGCATTACTTCGCGGAATGCGATACGCCCAAAATTCTTTCGAGATAATTACACAAACAGTGCTTTCACGTAGTGCTGTTCACCAAACGCCAGTAGTTTATATCACTCCTAAAGCAAAACTTCTGTCAGGCAAATGTGCTTTGGCGGCGATTGGCCCCTTGCTGGAAAATATTGGCACCAGTGCAAAATAGATGCTTCAATTTCTGGAGAATTATTTGATGCTTTTGCTTTTAGACAATTGT
>JANSTV010072672.1:0-10505 GCA_027564135.1 Lestremia cinerea | reverse complement strand
ATTGGTTGCTGTTCACCCGTCGATCGACACGTCTGCATCAAAGGCGATCACAACGAGTTGTGTTCGAATGCAAACGAGGACGATCGATGGCATTCTCAATTCAATTGGAGAAACACTTACCCATATTCCGTTCCATGTCGTAGTCCAGCAATTTACTATCGTACACGCTACGCACACGCAATTGACGTTTCACAGCCGAAATCAAAGGTGGACGTTGGAAGAGAGCGCCTCGCAATTTCTCCAAGCCTTGGTTCACTTTAGCAACGGACTCAACGGCCGAATGCAACTTGAAAACTGCCACGTACTCCTTACCGGCACTCTGTTGAGATTTGACCAAACGCGTAGCACGGTCAATGCACACGATGAGACAACCTGCGGAAAATGAGTAGTTCAGTCAGTGTCAGTCGAAATAATATCAATCTTGTGCAAATGAAGCTCACCTGTCACTTTAGGATCCAACGTGCCCGAGTGACCGGTTTTGTCACACTTCAAGATTCGCTTGATCCATGCGACAACCTCATGCGAACTTGGGTTCGATGGCTTGTCCAAATTGATGTAGCCAGATTTGATGTATTCTCGAACGTCGCGATTCAATGGTGATGCTCCAAACGGCAACGGTGTGTAGTGATTGGTGCGAATATTCAATTTGTCAAAGTTCTTCAACAGCAATGGCCATTGGGATGTGTCCAATTTCGAGATTTTGTCTGAGGGCTGCACTTGGAAATTTCCAGATGTTTGAATATCACCTAAATCATCGGTCGGCTCTTGCTTGATCTTCTTCTTCTTCTTCTCCTTGCGGACTTCGGGCTGAAAACCTGTGAACATGATTGATCCTCGGTTAGTTTTAGCTTCGGCAGAGGTTAGGTTCACCAATTCAGCGTGCAATCGAGATAGTCGCGTGAGCCTCACGCGGATCTCTTTCGGCGAATTCTTCAACGGGATCTTTCATCACGATTCTTTGTTTCGCTTCTCTCAATGCCAAACACAATAATCGATTCACGAAATCCAAAAAACGAGCGAAAAATTTTCCGACAAATTTTAGAATAAAAATGGTGGAACGCAACACATGTGGTGATAACGCGGTGCACAATCTTCAATGGATTTTCAAGAAAATCGACTATTTTCACGAATATTCTGAATGATTCTCGACAATGTTTGAATCGATTGCGGGCTTATCATTTATTTCGCGACAAAATTGAAAATAAACAATTGATATTTTACCTGCTTCACTCATTTTCCGGTGTTGTTACGCTTCAATCGTGTTACTTTTCAAAATACACGTGTTTCACTTGACTTGAACGACCGAAGAATGGATACAACCGACGAGACTTTGTTTTTAGGTTATGTCAGTTTGTGATCATGTGCGATATGTCGTCCACACGTTGGAGAGTTTCTGGTGGTGACATCTGATGGCGAACTTTTTCGATTCAATTGATGGCTCACCGACAGCCGCAAAATAGCCAATTAAATGGAAAGCAAATAACTCAAAACAGTTAATTAATTTGAGAAATTTTCAATGATTTTCTATTTTTCCCATCTAGAAATGAAATGCAAGAGAATTTCCAAAAAAACGTATCCAACCTACTGTCGCCATCTACCGTCGAACGTGGCCCGATTTTGGAAGTGTGGAACCTTGCAAAAGTGCGATATCGCGTGCGCGCGATTATCAATCAATGAAGTGATTATCAAACCGAATGTGTCACATTCAGTGGACAAATTTCGATTATATCGTTTCGAAATTCCGATAGAACAGTAATTGGATCGTGAATTGCATGCTGATTTTCTAGTTTGGGCTAATAAACGAACAAGTGTGCAATGTTCAAGTGATCAGTGTCGAATTCGCATCATTTGGGTTCGCATATTTGTTGCCGCATTCGAAATTCGTGTACGTCAAAGCACAAGTTGTTGTGGCTAACTGGGAGTGTTTGAATATTTTCATTGTGAATCATCAATAAGCCCATCAAAATGACATCCACATCTTGTATGTTCGGTCAGATCTACTATTCGATTATGGAAGAGGTAACTCAGTAACGAAATTGTCGTCCTTCGTCTCTGACCGCCGTCAATTCGTATCATTCCAGCAATCAGTATGGCTAATCAGCTTGGAAATGACTGTCGTTACTTTCCTCGTAACGTGGCTGCTGTTGCGACGAAGCAACACATCCGGGCGGAAGAAACTAACTGATGAGGTAAGCTCTGAGAGCTGGTTGCTTTGAAGCAATTCACCATCAAAACCATTCCAAACAGCAACGGGCTGCCCTAATCGAACGATGGATACCCGAGCCCTTAGTCGGTACAGTATCCAAAGACCATTCTGCGTTGCATCCGAAAATCGTCTCCGGAACGGTCGGCAAGCGAATCGTTGTGGACGGCCATGATTGCTTGAATTTGGGCTCGCACAACTATTTGGGTCTGCTCGAAGAGACTGACATCCAACAGGACGCCATAAACACCGTCCGCAAGTATGGCGTTGGATCATGTGGTCCGAGAGGATTCTACGGAACGATCGATGTGCATTTGGAGTTGGAGGAACGCATCGCCAAGTTCATGGGAATGGAAGAGGCCGTTTTGTATTCCTATGGATTTTCAACGGTGGCCAGTGCCATATCGACGTACAGCAAGCGCAAGGATGTCATTTTTGCGTGAGTTCCATCCGGAATGCAATCCACGTCTTGTCTTCACAGTACATTTTTCCGATTCATTCCAGCGATGAATGTGTCAATTTTGCCATTCAGAAAGGATTGGATGCGTCACGCAGTCGCATCGTTTATTTCAAACACAATGACATGGCCGATTTGAAACGTCTTTTAGACGAACAACAGCGATTGGATAAGAAGGTACACTCGACTCCGTTGCCATGCGGGGCAGATTTAATTCAAATCGCTTATTCTCCATTTCAGAATCCGAAAAAAGCTTCGAAAATCCGACGTTTCCTCGTGGCCGAAGCAATCTACTTGAACACAGGTGAAATGTGTCCTCTGACTGAACTGGTTGCCTTGCGGGCAAAATACAAGTTGCGACTGTTCTTGGACGAAGGATTGTCGTTTGGTACGATCGGCGCTCATGGACGTGGTCTAACGGAATATCTCAATGTTGACGTCAGTTGAAAAGACCACCATCCGATATGCGAATTTGTAGTTTTATTTTCCTTTCAATTTCCAGCGAAAAGAAGTCGATTTGATTTGTTCGAGTTTGGAACATTCGGTTGGATCAATCGGAGGATTCTCAGTGGGCACAGCTTTCATTGTGGAGAATCAACGATTGTCCGGTTTGGGCTATTGCTTTTCCGCATCGGCACCACCGTTGCTCGTTCAAGCGGCCATCAGCGCCTTAGATCGCTTCGAAAAGGAACCAAAAATATTCCAGGAGCTGAACGATCGCTGTGAGAAAGTCAGCGAGTAAGTTTTTGGGAGGACTAATTTCAAAAGACCGGAGAATTTTGAAACATTTTATTCAACTTTCCAGAAAATTCCAAAAATTTACCGCTTTGACGGTTCGAGGACACGCCTTGTCGCCTGTTAAGCATTTGTACATCAAGTCAGAGTTGGAAGATCGAGAGGCCGAAAAGAAAGCTCTGCAGGCCATTGCCGATAAAGTAAGCATTTTCGGCAGCCCGTTGGGGAAATTCGGGTTTAATTCAAATATTGTGTTTTCCTTCGTAGTGCATCGAGAGCGGTGTAGCAGTGGTGTATGCGCAGTATCTGGAGGAGGCAGAGAAGCATTGCCCACGACCAAGCATTCGAATTGCTGTGAGCCGTCTTCTGACCAAAGCCGACATCAAATTGGCCTTCGCGACAATTGAAAATGTTTCGACAGAGATTCTGTGTTGAGTGCATTCACCTGCTTTTCCTAATTCTATCGCAACAAGAGACTCAGTTCTCATTTAAATCGAAATTTTATTTTTATTTTTTCCATTAATTTTTTTTTGTTTTTTTTTCTGAAAAAATGCACGAAATTCCAAAACCAAAGCGAAATGACGCGTCCAAGGAGGTTTTTCCCTTTGCAATAACTTGCCTCTCGGCCGAGTTGTTGCAATCGCGTCGCGGGAACTTTGTGATACGTGCCACTGTACGTTATTTATGTTATTTATTACGATTACAAGTCTACAAAGTATTAATCACCAGAACAAAATTGAAACTACTGTCAAAATTTGGATTGAATAAAAATCAAATTCACTGAAATTGGATGAATTGGATGTCGATTTTCGTATTTTCGAATGAACAAACTTCTAGCTGGCGTTCTTCAGCATTCGCAGCAACATCGGATGCACATTCATTTCAACGCCAAAGTCATAGTCGTCGCTTTTCGCTTGTTCGACCATCGCATCCCAATGGCCGGGCAGCATTTTCTTCAGCGATTTCTGCTCTTCGGTGGTGACATGACCCTGTCGCATCTGCTGTATGATTAACGGAATGAGATGAACCATGTCCACTTTGAAGCGCATCTTCTTGCGATCCTTCACCGTGTTGACATCATTGCTGTCAGCCTTTCCCGCAAAGACCGCATCGATACGGCTTTGTTCGTCATTGGGGTACGCTTCGTAGTCGATTGTGTCTGGCGAAAATTGCGAATCGAGTTCATCATCGGTTGAACCCGAAGTTATGATATCGTCGGAGAGACGTGATGCGATGTCGTCGAGATTCAAGCCGAGTGCTGGATCCACAAGGGGTGTCTCTTCTAGGGCTCTGGCTGTGTCAGTTGGAAGATTTGCTGTCGTTTCAGAAACAACCTTCGGATCAACAATCGAGTCCAAGCCACCCTCACGTACTTCCCCTTCTGTTGTGGCATTTGCCATTTCGGAAATTTCCAGTTTCTCCGATTTATCCGATTTCTTCGATGCTCCATCATCGTCTATTTCGTAGTTCTTCTGCAAATCATGCAGCGCCGGTAAGTCAAGCAAATCAACCCAAAATGATGTTGTTTTTTCAATCGTCGGTTCGGTCATCTGTTCGGTTGTTGGTCGATCGGTGGCTCGCGTGACTGGGGTCCAATTCTCCAAGTAATTGTGTGTCGTTCGCACTGGATTCTGATTGTCCATTTCGGTTTCGATCACTTCCGCGGCAAAGTCGAGATTGTTAACGAATGGAGCGACTACTTGTTGGCGGATCAAATCAACGATATTGCTAATTATTTGTCCGTTGGCCATGAATCTCGATTCGGCATCGAGTTCTTGCGAGGGTGCTCCGAGTTCAGGTGTATCTGTCGGTTCGATTGTGGTTGCTGGTGAATCGGTTACGGTACTTGAAGACGCCGAAGAAGGTGTTGAAATTTCAATTTCATTATTCTCCTCGTTTCTCATCGAACTTTGGGAGTCCTCTTTCGCAGTGTCCAATGTGACAACGGAGTTATCTTCGTCGACGGCGGACCCTTCGTTTAGTAATTTTCGCCCATCGAACACGGGCTCCGAAACCTTCTCTTCCTTCGGCGGAATTTCCATGTCATCGATTCTAACTTCAGACTTCGGAACCAATGCGGGGATTTCATCATCAATCACATCGGTTTCTTCCACTTCACCTTTCGCATCTTCATCCTCATCTTCTACCTCGTCTTCATCCTCGTCTTCATCCTCGGCATTAGAAGTGTCATCAACCGGCGTTGCCTCATCAAAATCATTTGGAACAACTTCAAGTCCCTCGGAATCATCGGTGATTGGCGCTATGAAGTTGCCTTCCACCTTTTCCTCGATTATTCGCACCAAAGACTCGCCGGCATGTTCAATCGATTGAACAGCTTCCGAAGCAATCTCTTCGACCTTGTGAATGGTTTCCACCACACCATTCTCGAGTTTTCCCAGCAGTGAAGTTTCAGTCGATTCTCGAGTATTTTCCACCTGTTTCTCGTTCACATTTTCAGCAATCGGCTTCTCGTCGATTTTGTCCGAAGTCAAATCATCTGAAAGAGTCCTCACTTCGTCACTCTCTGACAATGTCTCGACAATTGGCAAGGCGTTCAACGTCTTTTGAACAGACTCCGAAATCCGGCTCGGCTCTTCCACATTCTCCACCGGCGCTTGATACAAAATCTCTTTTAGGAGCTGCTCTGTTTTCTTGAGCATTATTCTGCGTTGCAGAAGCTTCTTCCAGTAGGCTTTCATTCGTTTCATCGACGATGTTTCGAACTCGTCGTCGAATTCGTTGTTGCTTAGCGAACGAACATCACCGGCCGGTGATGCACTCTCAACATCGTTTTTCATTGAGTTGTCCTCTCCGTCACCATACAATCGAATCAATCTGCCATTGTGTTCGTAGATTCGCGGAGCAAAACCAAGTCTCTGTTGATTTTGAGAGGCCTGCGCCATTTCCCGTAACTTCCATCTGAAGATTTCTCCTGGAAAACAAATTTAAAAAATTATTCACAAGTTGTTGTTTGCTTTGCCAGCGGAAATTACCTTCAGTACAAAATGCTGGACTGAAACATTCAAGCAGAAAAACCAGGAAAACAACAGAAACTCGGATATTCATCGTGGTAACGTTCGCTCAGAGAATTTGATCTCAACTGATGGCCCTTCAAATTCAAACTGACTGCAAATGTCGATCAAGTGATGCTCATCGCTTCGACGTTCCGTCAAATGGGCTGAGCATTCTATCCTTTTTCATCCCGAAATGGCATGCTGATTGAGACAAATGCCCATCGCTACCTGGCCGGTCGCGCCAGGTATCAATTTGGTATGCACCGACTCGAAAATTGACCTTGCATCGGCAAACCTAACGATCGTCCACTTCATGTTCGGCTCAGCATGCATGGCAATTAGTCGGCACCATAAATTAATCCGTTCAGTGGGTGACAAATGGATTTAGAAAATCCCAGGATTTTCGTCGCCTCACATTTATGACCGATCCGATTTCCATCTCCATTCGAGCACTCGAGCCATGTCAAAAGTGCAAGTTGAGGCACATTGAAACGGTCGGTCTGATAACGCCCACATCGGCAGCTCTTGTTAACGATGCCAATTTGCCCATCCAAACTGAAAATGTTGCCCGCATATCGTCGCCTCAAACAGTTAGTCGATAAAAACAAATCCACGACCACTTTCACAATCTTCTAATTTCGCGGGGAAATTGGAATTATTCAGATGAGTCGATGGCTCTATTCGAAAATCAGTAAATTTCAGTCGGTTAGAAATCGAGCAGCAATCAGCATGTGGCAAAAGGGATTTTTAGTGTTTGCGCTTGTCGCTTGTTTGAATCGTGATGTGACTGCACGAGATCGCCCATTGAGTGAGCAACGGCGCAGCAAATTGCTGGGACTTCTGGGTTACATTTCAGGTGGGTCGGTGAACATTCCTCGACAACACTCGTTCAACAAACTAGACAATATCGCTTCAAAACCCCTTCAAATTCGCTCAACAGCATCATTTCAATTGAACATTCAACGACGACAACCGGATGGCAGTTTCGTGTATGTGCCCGGGTCGCTGTTGCTCGTCGACACCCGGCAATTTCCAATGGACAAATTCCACTCAGCTGGCATACCAATTGTTCCGTTTTCATTCTCCAGAAACCCTGTGGAAAATATCGTAAGTGCAGCTTCATCTTCCATAATCGCTTCTGGACGGTATCTTTCTCACCTCTCAGGACATCCGAGATGAAGAGAAACCGACCGTTTCGGTGAAACACAGTGACTCAGTGGATCCACCAAAGAAATCATACAAGCGAAACGCCGATCGACGGAATTTCGTTGAATTGATTCGCAATGAGAACGATGTAGATGATGGTTCGGCTGGAGAGGAAGCAGTTGTCGAGGAGATTCCGGCAAACACCACAGAACCCCCAGAAGAAAAACTGCCATTAATCGAGGCGGAGTCAACAACAATCGCACCAATCGTCAACACGACCACCGAGCTCACACCGGAGATATACGTCACGACAACCGCTCCAGAAACTACCGAGTCGGGATCGGATCCACCAACAAATCGCCCCACAAAAATACCAATTTGTGTGGTCGAACCAGCTCCAGCTGGGTATTTCGGAGGCAGCCCCAACCCCATTGTGGAGCACATCTACCTCACGGTCATGCCAGACGACCTCGAACCACCTTCGGAAAACAATCTCGAAAGTGATATCTTTCGACCGAGCGTCCAGTACGACTACAAAAACTATCGAGTCGATGTGGATGAGCATTTCGTGCCGATTGTCGGTCCAAAGCAGATTTTTTGATTGGTTCCTCAAAGTGTCGTGTTCGTCGATCGGTTATTTTAGTGTCGAACCGTCCGGAACCATATCAACCTACCTTCTTCCACACGGAATGTGCATTTCTTGTGTGAATCAAATCAGCGGAATTCCCATCGCTTAATTTCGCACATCGCACAACAATGGCGATGCCATGACACCTGTCACATTGCAATTGTGCATCCGTTCCAGCACTTCCTCCCTACGATCGCATGCCCGTTGCGATACGCGCACAATAAAAACGATGCAAATCTCAATTTTAAATATTCATAATATTTATTAAAACAATAGTAAAAAAAAAAATAATTAAAATTGTAAATTATTCAGTTGGCATTAATTACATTGGCATGTCTTGGCATGATTCATTGTTCATTCCGGTGAATTGAATCAAAAACAAAAAACAAACAAAAAAAAAATGGGAAAAATCATGAAAATGATGTTTGTCTCGATTGATAAAGCGGTGCTCTCCGGTCGTCGTCGACGCTCGCGTACACGATTGTGTGTCGTGTGCTCATCACACTTTTCATCTGTAATTCCCTCACTGCAATTCGAAAACTTTTCCATGCAACACGATCTTTTTAAAATGATATTGTTCGCAAAATAGGCAATCTCTTTTAGCTCTCACACAGGCTCACTCGCTCGCTCGCAAGACTACATCACTTTCTATATTTCTATTCTTTTGCAAATATATTATTATTTGGAATTTAATGAGCAGCAAACAGTTCCTTTAAATAATAATACGATAAAATCACTATAAATAAGATTAATAATAATTTAAAAAAAAAACAGAAACATCGATGGCCGGTTTTCACAATGAGAATGTTAGGAAGGCAAATTCGGGAGTCATTGTGGATGCCCAGGAGCGAAACGAACAGCCACTCGGCCAAAAGCAATATTAAAATCGAGTAGCCTCGAATCATCCAAAGGTCATCGCTTGTCATGGCCCATGCCATTTATCACCGATGTCAGTCTCGCGACCGCATCAACGATGAAACTCCCGGAGAGAACGTAGTTTGTCAAATCCCATGTTGGCACAACAGAACCAGTTTTAACCATCGTCTGCTTTTTTATCTTTATGGATTTGCCTAAACTCTCGATCATCTCCAAATCTTGATTAATCACTCGGGAATAATCGACAATTTTTAAAGAAGAATTCATCGCATTTTCTCATTCAGTTGCTATTCGGAGTTGCGGTCCGGTGTTGACGATAGAGTCCCGCAAGTGACCGATAGCGGTCTGTTGGAATGATTTGACGGTGTTTGTGAGTGAAAATTTGTAAAAAAAAAAAAAACAATTTGGATGGAAAAATCCAATTTTAAATTAAACTTAGAAATAAATTTGATCAATTTTGGAGAAGAAAACCAAAAAAAAAAATCAAGAAAAAATCTTGCGAAGATTTGCAATTCAAAAATGAATTTTCAAAAAAAAGGAGAGAAAATTGTACTCAATCGAAGTAATAAGCCCGAATACAAAAGCCTAAATTCAAACTAAAAATGATTTTAAGCCAGAATCGCTTCGTTTTGAATGGCAATCGGTGGTGTGGGCTCGACTGGCGATGAAGCAGCAGATGTTCCATTCGTGCCATTCGTGGCATTCGTGGCAATCGTGCCATTTGTGCCATTTGTGTCAATCGTGCCATTTGTGCCATTCGTCCCATTTGTGCCATTCGTTAAACCATTAATCAATTCGGATTTCATTCGTTCACCGAAATCCTTATCAACTTCACCGATTCTTTCTCTCAATTTAGTTTTGTGTTCTTCGGGCCATTTGGCAGACCACTCACGGAATAGTTTCACCTAGAATTGGAAAATCTTGGATTATTCCCTCGATCACAACGTTTTCCCGATTCCAACGGACTCACCCGACACTGGAACAAACTCATCGGCTTATCAGCACAAGAGGCATTGGCCAAACTGTTCACCACACCGTTGACATGGCATCCAGCACCGTCTTTTCCGAAATATTCAACGAGAATCGGTAGAAAATCTTCACGCTGCAGTTCACTCCACTCATTGAACCATTGGATAATGTATCGCAATTCGCCTTCAACACTCAAATTATGACCGGACATTTTGGAAGGTCTGTCTCTGTCTGAACGATATGGATTGGGAAAACGTCCAAGTCGCGTCGTCTATCAACTGTTTTTCAGATTCTCGTCGATCACCGAGCTGATGGAAGCCCTACAAACGAATGCACGTCGATTATCCACACCATGCACAGCTACGACAGTCGACCGATAATTTCTCTGTTTCGGCTGTACGAGCTGCGTTGTTGTATCTTTTGTAAACAATGCACAAAAGCACTTTCGGTCGTTTCGTTTCGTTTCGTTTCTCTCCA
>JANSTV010072650.1:0-10506 GCA_027564135.1 Lestremia cinerea | reverse complement strand
CAGTGGTGATAGAGTTCAGCGTAGGAATTCACGGAATTCACCTGCACCAGAATACTTCTATCGGCTTCCAGGCGCCTCCGAGCGTAGTTGCTTTGAAATGTTTCAAAAGCCGCTGGAAGAAATTCAGTTGAAATTCAGTTGAAACTCCATTGATTGCATCACGCTTGTGATGGTTTCGATGACAAAGTGATTGGTACCTTTTTTCGGCGCTCCATGGACGCTGCGGCTGTGATTTAAAGCTGTGAACGGTTTGCCTCTCATCGAATTGGGACGATTTCTTAATATCCCCCGAACCACGCACAGCGATTGAAACATTTCGATGTTTGCGGAATTGCCATCAATGTTTTGGGTTAAGATCTCATAGGTTGATTCTGGGTGCGTTCCGGCGGTGAGCTATATTCACCACGGCGGAGCTGTCAAAATTATGTTTTGCTGTTTTCCTTTCGATTTTTGGGGTACTTTCTCTTGGACCACCCCGTTTGAGGCACCCTTTCGGGGATGAAACGATGTTCGATTCAATTCGAACACCGGAAATTCCTTGAAAGTGGGCCAGAAAATGAGCTGATCAGCTTCTTGCTATAACCATAATATTATGGTGAGTTTCGGGAACGCACCCATCGACTGTCTCTCCGGCAATGACATTTCTGTGTTTATAAGTTGACAGGCACACGTGCGCTCAGAACAAGTTCGGTAAAGTGAAATAAAACAAGTATTTTTCAAGAAAATCCAGCGGTGAAAATGAAGGAAAAACCAAAAACCTCAAATGAAAGCTCAGCGCGGGACGCTGACGATGGCATTCTGCAAGATCCTCGTTTCGCTCATTTGGTGAGCGATCCGCGTTTCAAGAACATTCACAAGTCGACGAAAAGCGTTAAAATCGACCAGCGCTTCAAGTCGATGTTCAAAGAAGATCGCTTCAAATTGAAATACACTGTTGACAAGTACGGTCGACGGGTCAACAAAACAACGGCCGATGACTTGGAGAAATACTATGACTTGAGTTCAGATGACGAGGAAGAAGAGAAGAAGAAGGAAGAAGCGGAATTGGTGAAGGAGGCGACTCAGAATGATGTCCTGGAGAGCGATGAGGACATATCGGCTGAAATCAAGGAGAAATTGAAGGATTTGGATGTGGATTACGCTCGTGGTGAAGTGCCGTTGATGACCGACAGTTCGGATGATGAGTCAGATGAGGACGAAGGAGAAGAAGAGTTGTTCATCGAGCATGTTTGGGGTGAATTGGACAATGAAGCACCGCGTACCGAAGAATCCACCTCCCGATTGGCAGTCTGCAACATGGATTGGGATCGGATTCGAGCCTCGGATATCATGGTTTTGTGCAATTCGTTTTTGCCGCCAGGCGGCTCGATTCTGAGTGTCACCATTTATCCGTCCGAGTTCGGCAAGGAGCGAATTGCTGACGAGGAAGTGAAAGGTCCGCAAGAGCTGACCGAAAAGCGAGCTGAGGATGAAAGTGATTTCGACTCGGAGCCGGAGGCAGATGAGAATGAAGAAGGTGACGACTATCACATGGAGAAGCTGCGGCAGTATCAGCTAAATCGACTCAAGTACTTCTACGCGGTCATCGAGTGCAACAGCGTGTCGACAGCCGACAAATTGTACCAAGAGTGCGATGGCTTGGAGTACGAGAGCACGGCCACCAAGCTGGATCTGCGTTTCATCCCCGATGACATGACCTTCGAAGACGCGCCAAAAGATCGTTGCGGTGATTTACCGGATTTGGGAAAATACAAGCCACGATTGTTCACCACAACTGCATTGCAACAGGCCAAGGTAGAGCTCACGTGGGATGAGAACGATTTGGATCGAAAGGAGCTGAATGAAAAGGTGATTGCTGGAAAACTGAATGAAATTCCGGATCACGAGCTCAGGAAGTATGTCGCGTACAGTAGTGAGGAAGAAGAAGAAGAAGAAAAGGTCGACAATGACGACGACGATGACGACGAAGACGAAGAGGAGGAAGATGAAGAGGAAGAGCCAAAAGAAATTCCAATCAAAAGGAGAATTTCCAAGAAAGGCTTCATCGAGGAAGACATCACAGACTCAAAAGAGGCCAAAAAAAAGCAAAAGCCGAAAAAAACCGACGGAATTTCCAAATACAAGAATTTGCTGAACGAAATCAACGAGAAAGAAGAGGAAAAGAAGAAGAATCGCATCGAAATGGAGTTCTCTTGGGGCATCGGAATGAGTGACAAGTCCAAAGTCGCCGAAAAAGAGGCAATCGCGCCAGAGCTTACACCATTCGAGAAAATAATCGAGAAAAAACGCGAAAAGAAAAGAGTTCACAAGCACGAAATGAAGAAGCTCAAACGCGCAGAGCACGGCAAAGACACCAAAGCCAGCAAAGACAGCGAAGACAGCGACGATGACCTGCCCGATGGCATCGACATGAATGACCCATATTTCGCTGAGGAATTCGCCAACGGTGACTTTGAAGAGCCAAAAAGCAAGAAAGGCAAATCAAAGAAGAAAATCCGACGCGGCAATGCCAGCGACGAAGACAACGAAGAGCAACGTCAAAAGGAATCCGAATTGGCTTTGCTGCTTGGCGACGATGACGACAAAGCCCATTTCAGCCTAAAGAAAATCCAAGAACACGAAAATGATAGCAAAACCCGGAAACGAAAGAAGCAGCTCAAACGGAAGGCGGATACGGCAGTCGAGAAGAAGGTGGACGATGATTTCGATGTGAATGTCAACGATAATCGCTTCTCGGCGATTTACAACTCGCATTTGTTCAGCATCGATCCCACGGACTCACATTTCAAGAAGACGAAAGGCATGGAGAAGCTCATTCACGAGAAGATCAAGCGGAAACCGGTGGACGGTGAGGTCAAACCCGTCGGTGGCGAAGAGGTCAAGAGGCCGAGGAGGGATGTCGAGGCCAACATGCTGGTGAAAAGCATCAAACGGAAAGTTCAGCAGAACGCCCGCTGACCGCAGGTATGAGTCTATCAATCGAAGCGAATGCAATTTCCAATCATTTTAATCAAAAACCGATTCCATCTTTCAGATCGACAGCAATTAATCGCCTCCAAGTTCCAATTCCAACCGAACCACACCATTCATCTCCGATTTGTTTGCTTTCCTTTTACATTCGATGAAACTGTTCACTCGGAAAAGTTTGATTTGGTTTGAGAATTTCAATAAATAAAGAAGAAAATCAACAGCAAAAAAACGAGCAAATATTTTCCTAAAAATGTCAGTCTCGTTTAATCCCTTCGTAATTGGCGTTCCCGACCGCAGCAGAACGAGACAATGTCGAGTGGAAACGAACCAACTGGGAGACACTCGAGCTTTCCCGTGTGCGCCAGCTCTCTCCACGTGACCCATTAACCCGACCAGACGACTCTCTCGGACTCCTCCAACGTCCGATCTTTGACCTTCGTCGACATTCCAACAACTCGGAAAATTCCAATTCCAAGCAGGCTCTTTCCTCCCAGCAACCGCAAAAATTCCACAACTTCCATGCCGTTCGCACCAAAAACGTTCAATAAACATTCGAAAACGGAAAAAATCAATAATTAATCGCCGGAAAAATTAATAATCAAAAAAATCGCGAACGCTCGCCCGAATGTTTATGCGCTTCGTGATAATTGAATTGATGAAAGTTCTCTCGTCCGAAGCCAGTGCCCATCAACCGGACGGTGTGAAAAAGTTCAATAATTTGTATCGAAACAAACAACCTCGCGGAGAATGTTTTTCTTTTGAGCTTTTTTTCGTCTGTTTGAAAAAACCAAGCAAGCAAAAGAAAAGGAAGAGAAAAAGAAAAAAAAACGTCGAAAACCTCGAAAAAACATCGAATAACTTATTCATAACAATAATGAAACGATGAGCCAAGAATAACAAGAAAGCAACTGGTGAATGCGTTGCGAGTCCAATTGTCGGATGATGTGTCGTTAGCGCGACGTGAACACTCACCATTGCGTCTGTGTACATGACGCGCGTTCGGCATCAATCACATTCACTTGTGGAGCTTTTTCTGCAGCGCATCGAGATGCTGAGTTCAGTAAGCGTTCAGACACTGTGCGGATCAGACGAGAGCACACGCCTCCACTGTGAATCGATTCGAAACGGTACTTCTCGTTGAAATTCAACGCAGAGGTCGTTGGGCAAATAACTCGGCGGCATTTTCGATCGCGCGCTTCATTGGCGACGATTCACCAGGAGTTGAATTGACGAATCTAATTTCAAGAAAAAAACGAAAGAAATATTAAATTATTTGAGGCAAACAAATCGGAAAGAAGCGGCAACAAAAATTTTTCCCCGAAAAAAACTCTAATCAAACATTTGTTGAAGGGAAAAAAACCTTCACCGGAATTAATCGCGAGGAAACGGAGAATCGAAGCAGAAAGAAGACGAAACGGGAGAGAACCTCCTCGAATGAACAACAATCAAACGAAATGCTGAATGGTGGTTATTGTCATCGGATGGGTTATTGAAATCGTCAGCAATCAATCAATCAATCGGTCCCGAGAAAATATTTCCCTTTTGTTTCGTCGTCCGTTGATAATGAGATGGTTGGTGTGAAGTGTTTTTTGGGCGAAAAGAGTTGAACGAGTTGTGCGGATGAAAGTCAAGGAGACACGTGACGGTCTAACGAAGTGAAAGATAAACTGAACCGCAGAGGAGGCTCGGTGAGGAAACAGATCAGTCCGTTGGAGTTTGACCTCCCCCACGCACCTACGCGGGTGTTCGTGCGTGTTCGTGAGCGTGCGTGTGTGTGCGTGTGCCAATCGAGTGGAAAAGTTAAAAAGTTTATTAAATTGTTATTACATGCGTTCTGGCCGTCGCCTCCCCCACCCAATGAAGCGTTTTGCACTTGACGATAATGCGTTCAGTCTCAGCGTGAATGCCAATTGAATAGCATTGATGAACAAATAAAGGATTTTATTATTCAAACGAAAAGACAGTCGGTGAAAGGATTTGCGCGAATTCAGCTTTTGCTCGTGCTTTCCGTCTTTTATTCGTCAATTTGCAGTGTCGCGTCTTATTTTGAAGCGGTTGTGCGCTCTTTGGTGAAAACGGACCATCAACGGGGGCTGCGTTGAAATCCCAGGACGACACCCCAGACTGGTATTCGTTCCCTGCAAAGGTATTGTTGATGTTTTAAGTACCGAAATGTGTTTAAGTAAACTTTTTCACTTTCAATTCCTTTTTTGGCTTCGAGAAGATTTTCTTCCATTGACTGTGGTGTTGGTGGTGTTGGAAAGGCATTGATGTTGGGGAGACATTGCGCGAATAAAGGATTCCATTTCGAGCGAAATTTTTTCCCATCTTTTTCGCCCTCCATCATTCAAACACCCTTCACCGCGCCAGAAATCACCCTTCAGTGGCTGCAATCAATCGGAAACTTCCGAGCTCGTCAATTGTGCGTGCGTGACTCTTTCGTTTCCAGTCGATGCGAACGAGACAATCACACCGAATGCCTGGTTGGGTTAATTTAATTAAATCGCACCGTTTGCTTTAGAATTTCGAACCGACTTGAGTCGACTTGGAGTGGAGACGGTGTGTGAACACACACACACTTTTCAATTGGGTAAAGTGGCTAAACACAAACTATTTAACGAATCAAAGAGAGTTGTAAAATGGTTTAAGAGCGCTGTAAAAGCATTTGCCAATTGCAATATACATCAGAACGGTCGATTCATTGTAGCCGTTTGGTGCGATGGATCGCATGCAGCCGTTCTGGTTGGATGCCGTTCGAACGGTGCTGACCGAGCACATCCGCCACATTGGACGTGGATGGTTTTAATCGGTAATGAGATTCGCGTCTCATCCTTGTTTTCTTCGTTTTCCTCCTTTTTCCCTCAATTTCACCATCGAGATGCCAACCGGAGATAACCTTGTCTTGAGATTACGGTCCGGGATTGAAATTAACGGTCATAAAATGCTTGTGATTAATTCCAGTGACGACCGGAATTCAAGCAGAGACCGAGGCCGAAACGAGTCTCGTCGGAGGCATTGCCGGGGATGACAGCGTAATTACTTGAAACGATCAGTTACTTTGTGTGCGGTAATTGAGCTCGCGATAAGCTGTTGGCTCCGCGAATGCTCAACCGCTAACCTTTTCGTCCGTTTCGCCCACGAAGAACAAAGGAATTTCGTGGATGAGATTACTCGCGGGAGATTTCCAGGAGCAATTTAATTGATATCTCTCCCGCTAGTTCTGCTGTTGATCAAACGGCGGACATGCGGGAGGCATTCGGTGGAAAGAGAGGCGAAACTCCGGAGCTTGGCGGCGAATTGAAAATTCCCCACGCTTTCGCCACACAAGACCATTCGACCTGTGGTTGGTGCGAATGCACAAAGACTCGCCACTTTTCAGTCGATTGCTTCGCCAGAAACTTGATTATTTTGGTCTTTTGTTGTTTCACAGACGCTTTCCCACTTCCTGTTTTGTTTGCTTCGCAAATCCAATATTTCAATTTTATTTCGCCTTTTTTTCCTTTCTCCTTTCGAATTCGGAAAGTGAGGCGTTTGAAGACTGCTTGTGAAGGGCGGCATAGGGCAGCATGTGGATTCGATTTGATGAAAAAACACGTCGAGGAGAATGTCTTGAGTTGTTCTCTTTCTGTTTTTTTCATAGTTTATTCTTGGGAAAAGTGAAAAGCTTCGAGACGACGACGATTTTAAAAATGTGACAAATCCATGCCCACTGGCGTTTAATATTTGATTCTAGTCGATTGAGGATGGCAAGTGGTGAATATCAGCCACGCACTCGCTTGACCCTCCGGAATAAATTTACACATTTTTTCCTCCAGCACCTCTCTCTTTATCCCTCTCTCTCTCTCTCTTTCTCTATCCTTCTCTCTCTCTCTTTATCCCTCTCTCTCAAATCGTTCAAAGGAAAACCTATCCCTTTGTAAGTAGTTTAAGTCTCGGTCCGTTAATCGATTGCAAACGTTGTCTTGGCGTTCACCGCATCGGTCGAGGCTTAACCGAACCGTTTTCATTGGGAATCCCATCGATTCCACGATGAACTGGTCATCTGAATGTGGTCGTCAAGAGAGTTGGTCTCATCTCTTCACATGGTCCCTCCATAAGCCAGTCCCCATTGTCAAACACACGCCCAACAAAAACAGCAACAATATTCGATTTCGCAGATCATGCGGAATGCAAAACCTCGACGCATTCCCAAAAACGATGTTTTGCACAAAACTTTTTTTCCGAAAACCAAAAATTTTCGGCGGAAAATCAAATGAAAAACTTTTTCATGTTTTCCCATTTTCGAATATGCAGATAATTCACTGTTTGTTAGTTGGAAGCTCGCATGGAATGACGGGAAAACTTTTGTCGAAAACTCAATTATTCCACGACACGACTGTGATTCGCATGCAATCGACACGATTGGTGGATGTTTCAGTGGAATTTCGGGAAAAACGGGCGCCGCAGCACAATCGAAATTTTGATGAAATCGAAAACTATTTTCGCCGTAAATCAGTTATCTGTCAGCGAATGAGATACGTTCGTTTGTTGGTGTGCGACTGAGCGCAATTCGGCAAAGAGCTCAAAGCGAATGCAGAGCTGGTTGTTTTTGGCCACAGTCGAGGATTTGTGTCACTATTTTTGGTTTGCGAACAAACGATGAACCACAATGGATATCTCGTTCGAAATCAATGGGAAATCAGAACGACGTTCATCGAAAATACATTCGGCCTTTGCGATTCGCATACGATGTTGGAAACGGCTCGGTCGTCTGTTTGAACGTTCGTCTGGCTCGAAACAGCATTAAGCGAGCACTTTGGTGTATTCGGTGGAGACGCTTCCCCCTCGCCCCTCCCCCAGCCAACATCAAACTAGTCACTTTGCAGCGCTGACTCAATTACAATTATCGCATTGTATCAGATAACGCGTCATCGGCTGGTGACTGCCGTCATTCCAGGCGGCTAACAGAACGCGACTCCATTCAAAGACGACTGCGATCGAAATGAACTTGAAAGTTAATTAGAAAATGTCTTGTTCGTTTGCTACCCGACCGACAGAAGGGCGCGACAACGTGACCGGAGATAAGGACACGGAAGGATGAAATGGTAATTCAATTTTGATCTTTCAATGTTGTCGACGTCAAACGGGAGGTGCGACAATGAATGTCAAAGACTTTTCGCCCTTCAGCAATTTTTCAATCAGACGACCGAAGGCTTCGCCGGTTTCGGAGACTTCGCAGGCGGATACAACATATTTGCATGTAAATATGTTTGGAAATATGAAAGCTGGAAAAATGGCGAGTGGCAAGGTATCGCCGGTGGAATGGGACGAAACCTCAAATAAATGTACGCCGAGGGGACCATTCAACTGATGGTCGTCATGACGGTGGTACTTCTCGACTCTGCGTCACAGGCCAATACATCACTGCAATGACATTGATGCCCCATCCATTTGGAAAATTCAAAGAGTAATTTCAATTTTTACCCTCACCCGGCTCAATGGCGTTGACGACGAGGAGGACGAGGAGGACGACGATGACGACGATGTAAAACACAAAATCAAATTAGCTTCGCAAAAATTGGGTTTAATTTTCCATTTCACATTTCGACAACATGTCGTCATTAGGTTCATTAACCAAGTGTTTTCCAAGCAGATGCCATCAGACCCGTCGGGATTTTTGTTTAATTTAATATTGACTCGAATGGCATCGAGGATCGATTGACAAACGACATTCCATTTGGTGAGATTCGTCTTTGTCGATTTCGATCGTCAGTCAGCTCGTTGCCGTTGTCGACATCGCTCTGATGAGCCATCGGTCATACGCAATTGTTGGACTCATCTACGCATCGCCTGTGATGTTCGCAGTTGGTTGAAGTGAGATAGCCACAGCGGAGGGGAGGGGGACATGGGACGAAAGACTGATCGACCCATCATTCGACCGACCATCGATTCAATTGCGATGAAAGCTTTGCGTGATTTCTCTCCGAATGATAATCACGTATCGGGATGCCGATTTCAACATACCCGCCGCCGTCCGATGCAAAAAAAAAGCTTTTAACATCTTTTGTTTCATCCTTGACGACAGACCATCTCGATTACATTCCGAATCGATGGCATCATTTTCGATTCATTTCGAAAGCGATTCAAACGAATCCAATTTCCCAAGGATTTCGTCATCGTTGCCATCGTTCGCCAATCACATCAACGTCATCTGTCGCTTCGAGTACCTTTCGATTTCGATCAATCGCGTAATGAACGCACTCCCCCCCTGTCGCGGTATTGCCGTTGCGGAGCCAACAGCGGTTACCCGCCACCTCGAAACGCGCGGATGAATTTCATGAATGATAATAAAAACAAAAATTTGTGGAAATTTCGCCCTCATTGGGATATGGTTGGATTTCAAGTGGGTCCGTGGGAGGGGTGCGGATGGCACTCATTCAGGAAATTTATTTCTTTTTAATTTGCATATCATTCCAAAGCGGGTTTTTTTCAACGGCAAATGTGCCGTTGATGGCTGAGTGATGGACGTGGTTCAGGTGGCGAATACGATGCGAAATCGTACGGAAAACAGAAACGGAAATGTCAACGTCAAACCGAAGGCGCAAATCACGAATCATTTCACCCAAAATAGACGAATCAAATATTCAAATGATGAATTATTTATGGGCTCACAATTCGGCATTCGAACATTGATTGTATTTTCAATAACATAATAACATTCGTATCGCTCGTTACGCCAGCGATCAGAATGCGCCCGTTGAATGATAAGTTGTGTTGCCATTCGGAGTGATCGTATGGCGAGCGTGTGCAATGTGTTTTTGTTGAAAATCGTCGATTTGAATAACAATCGAACAATCGAACAGTGGAATCGTCGCCGGGGCAATTTCGGTCACAACAGACGTGTCATTGGTCATTATTGGCTGGTCGGGATTGGGCTGTCTTTGCTGCGTTGGCTGACTGGACCGTAATCGATGGTTCTATTAATACAACGCAACAGCCACATGCCAGAGCTGCCACTTCATTTGCCAGAATGGAATCGTATTATCCGTTGGGATCGTTGCGTTCCGAATCGTTCAGTTTGCCCGTTGTCTGGCGACGTTATGAAACATCTGGACTCGAATGAATGTTAATTAAGCGATTTTCTGGCTGTTCGAGAGTCTTCTTTTTTCGCATTTTCGCGATTGGATTTGTTGCTTCTGCGTGTGCATGGTGTGGAAAACGGGAAAATGCGCATCAACAATTACGAAATCGGTTCAAATAGATCGAGGACTCGTGAATCGCGTACATCGCAAATGCTTTGCATTTGCAAGCAAATGACCCAGTTTGGAAGCGCTCCGGTTTTGTGCAAGGAAAACTGCTGGGAAATCATGGAAGGGATCACATTCAAGGGGCATCGGAGACTCGATTCAGTTGGTGGATGGCTCGGCTGGCCCATAAAGCACTTGACATTTGACTCAGTTCTCAGGCAAGGTCTCTTCCTTCCTTTTCTCTTTCTCTATCTTTCTCTCTCTCTCTCTCTCTCTCTCTCTCTCTCTCTCTCTCTTTCTCTCTCTCTCT
>JANSTV010072639.1:0-10506 GCA_027564135.1 Lestremia cinerea | reverse complement strand
CTGACGACTGAATCCATCATTACACCCAACATTCACGCATTACTCATTGTCCAAACACGATGACGAGATGAACGCTTTGCCATTCACGTTTGTCTACGGAATTTATTGCGCTTCGCTTTTGGTTGTTTTGCAAATCGACGTTTGATGGCAAACACCCGTGAAAACATCGAGTCAAAGGCGAGCGTTTTGATCGATTGGCCGATGTTTGGCGCTTCAGCGCGCCGTGCGATGGGCCAAGCATTACATAATCCGGAAGCGATTGGCTCATCATTCAATCGCATTTCAATAACAAAGCCAAAACATTTGTCCATTTCGGTGTGTCGATTCGACAATCGACAGATCGCTCTCGGTGATGACATCACCGCCGGTTTTGCAAAACAAATTTCAAATTCTGATAAGATGGCTTCCAACAACTTGAAAATCTGGTAGAACCGATCTACAACAAGTTTCTGCCGTAATTTCGGTTGGCCGTCATGAATTTCAAATTTGATGGACGCTCGGTCGGTTTGGAGCAGTGTGGCCAGCTCAGATCGATCGGCATGTGTTGCTTTCGTTTCTGATCATTTGTCGCCCACGTCGACAGACCGTTGGCGACCGGGATTCTTTCGTTGTCGATTCTATACCGGAGTAGAGGTCCTTGCCGCTGGCTCAGACAGTCGAAGCTTCCAACTCCACTTCCTTATCGACCATTTGGCATCAGCACCGTCATCCTGGCGAATCGTTGCTTGGATTCGCCTCAAAACACTCTCCATCGAACCGAAATGATCGCAACACATTTCGGGGAGTGTTATTTATACTCGACCGTTGTTTATTGTTTCTCGCCCAAAAACCCGACGACAAATCAGACGTTTGTATCAAAAACGCAGACACAGCATTTATGCATGCACATTTGATTGCGTCAGTTGCTCGTCACTGGTCCGGCGCGGTATTACATAAAATAGGTTAACGAGTCTATTATTGGATGTGCGATACTATTAGCCTCCTCTTCGATGAAACTCTCCTTTTCGCCGTTGTCGTCTTCGTGGACGCGGTCGTTGTCGAAAGCATTTCATGCGTTTTGTTATTTTTATTCGGTGATTCAATGTTGATATTGGTGAATGGCACGCCAACACTGGTATGCTCCCGCTGGAATCGACCCGTTCGATTTGGAAATCCAATTCCGAAAACGACGCCATCAATTAAATGCGAATTTAGGCAATTTCAACTTGTTTTCAATGAAAATATTTACGAAAACAACAAAATCGTTTCGTTCTTTTTGTTTTCCTTTCTTTTTCCCCCGTTTGTTTTCGTTCCCAAATAACGTACAAATAGTGATTTGGCGATGGTGTGTCGTGCAATCGATTCGGAACGCGCCTTTGTTGTCGCTTGCATTGGATCACATCGCGAGTTGGTCTTCGTAGCGATGTCGATTGCGTGGAAAACTGTGTCGATTGGTCTTAAATGGAATCGCTTGGCTCGTGTTGGCCCGTTGCGACATCGCAACCGTTTCGTCAAACGAACGTGTCTCTCTCAGCGAATGTTCGTCAATCAACGATGATCGTCGGTTGAAAAACAGGAAAATAGCCAACGGAAATTCTTGCATCGCTTTTTGGCGCGAACACACTTGCACTTTCTCTTTTTGCTTCGCACTCGCAGTCTCGAAATTGTTGCCAAAGAAAATCTTCAACTCACCTTGTTGGAATGTAACGGCCAGCACGAAGACGGCGGCGATCAGCAAAAATCCACTTTTAGCCATTTTTTTAAAATATTTTTTCGATTTTTTGCTTTTCTGAAAGAATTTCCTTCGAAATATTCCTCGATGAGCAGGCACTTGATTGTTAACTTATTGACGATGGGCGGTTGAATACTCGCTAAGGCGCACTTTGTCAATCACGGAAATCGGTTTGGTGTGTTTTCAAATCGAGGAGGGACCAGCGTCTGAACACGTTCGAATCACTTAATGTCTTAGCAACGACTAAACGACTCGAAGCAGCCACAAACGAATTTCGAATTCAAAAAAAGCAACAACAACAACAACGCACGAACAAACTGGCGACTGGCTTCGCATTCAGTGCATTGGGGAGCTGAATTGGTCGCTCGCTTGCGAATGGGCTTCAGCGCTGAGTGTTCGTGTTTCGGGCCATTGTTTGTTGTATGCGACCACAGCACGCGGTTGGTATTTGTTTGAGTTGGTTGCGGTCGTCATCGTTATTGTTGTTGGCGTTGCGTTCATGTTGCTTTGCGTTGCGTTGCGTTCTCTTCTGTTGTTATTGTCGAGCTGTTGCTTTTCGGTATGTCGTTTTGGTGTTTTTGATGTTCAGCCAAGACAAACCTCGACGACCGATTATTAACTCCAAATTGGATTTTTATTCATTTTTTTTGGTTTTTATGACTTTTTGTTTTGACGGAAACGCAGAATATTTTCGAGGTTTTATCGCTCCCCCAGTGCAGTCGTGCTTTCGGATCGTCTAAAAATGCAAATTGTCTTCACATCAAATTGATTGGCCCAAATGGATCGTTGCAACGCAGTCCTCGTCTCGATCAGAGCACCATCTGACGGCAATGGCGTTTCGCGAAAAGCTCCTCGATTCGAAAGCTCTTCATTGGACTCAACAGATTCGATTGAGGCGAAGAATGTCACGGTCGAGGCTTTGAGTCAATTTCTCGGGTTTCCTGTAAGATCTGCCAATGACATCGCGTCAGATCGACCCTGACGATCGCGATTGACGATGGGCCATTTCACTGGTCGGCAAATCGACCATCAAACCTTTTCTAGGCCGAATCATTCAAGTTCCAAACAAAAAAAAACAATAATTCGTTCCGAAAGCGACAATGTGCTGATAGCAATTGCAATCGCTATTTTTAACACAATGGCCATTATGAGCAGCCAGACAGCGGTAATGGTTTCGTGCGCTCCTTCGCTAGCAAACGACATTCAAACACTTGAATCGTCGTTGCTGTTTGATCTTCCATTCGAAAGTGAAATAATTCCGGCATTTATTCCAATCATCGTGCCTTGTCGGTTTCGGTTTTTATTGTTCAGCCAGACGTGATTTCGGTCAATTATCGGGCTTTCTGGTGGATTCATGTTGTTTTGACAGAATTGAAATTGAGCAGATTGATGTTGCTTTTGTGGGTGACTGACGGTTGTGATGAGACGGCCGGCGCAACTTCAATGAAAATCCTGACCTAATCTACTAGTACCTGAAGTTAATTTATTGAATCTATCACGTGCTGCTGTTTACAAAAGGGCAATTTTCGCGAGGACGACGGAGAGCGCAACCATTAGAGCTGTTGGTCCGTAGTTAGAGGCTGAGTTGCATCCGTCAAAGGCGCAAGTCTCGCAAGATTCGACTTTGATGTAGGACGGTGTTTGGAAGTGGCAGGGGTTCTGGTTCGTTCGATGGTCTTCCCAAGCACACGATCGAATAACAACCAGTTTCTCGTTGACTGAAAGAGAAGAATGGGTCAATTCTGCTTTGAGCTTCCGAACGAGACTTCCGTCGAAACCTTCGTAGAAACTTACCCCATTGCTTGACTTTCTTACAAACCGGCGAGAAACCGGTGAACATGTCTGGTGTGGGCGGGTGGCTGCAATCGATATAAGTCCAACGTTTCAACGTTTCGGTCAGATTATTCCCATTGAATGGATCTTCACAGAATTCGGCCGCCCTGGAGTCCGACGAACACCTCCAGCACCACAGGCCGCTGACTGGAAAATGTTGAAGAAAACGATAAGTTGAAATTTAAAAACTCCCGCCTGCCTTGCTCGATCGTGAATTTCCCCTCGCTGTTATCAGTGACTGTTCGGCTCGCAGCGGAGCATTCAATAACATTGCCGAATGTGTGCTTGCGATGTGCTCAGCTCTGTTTTGGCTGTGCTGTGCATGTGTTTTGTTGTTGTCATTATCGTCTCCAAGGTGAAATTGGAACAAATTGAGAAGATGACACGATCATTCATCGAGCGGAGAACATCACACTGAATTTGCATGCTAATCAAACACTTTTTCATTCGGACTTGAAGAAATTCGCGCTTTCAATCACATGGCTGATTGGCGATCGATGAAGCTCACACAATTTCAATCGAGCCTTTCGCCTCCAATCAAAACTCACCTTGGTGGACCGCAACGGTCAGCACGATGCTCGCCGTGAGGAGAATAAATCCGCTGCTGGTCATTTTCGAATGGAATCACTTGAACGGAATGAGCTTGAAAGTTTGTCGATTTGGTGGTATCCGTGCATGCACTGAGCCCACTGCAGGATTCGATTCGAGTGAATTTTGCGCTTCGGCCGAGAATTTCTACTTCTTATCACCTACGAGTTTGTTGGCGCACTGTCGATTTACGCGAGTGGCGAGCAGTTGACGATTTGAAACGATTGCGCGAATTGATCGCGGCTTTTTCGGGAGAGAATGCAGTACCATCTAACGGAATCGGCGAAAATTTTGCACAATGCAACCAATTTGGTAGCCTCGGTGAATCCATTTGCCATTTCGGTGATCACTAAATGCGATCGTTGAGTGTCTCGGAGGACGACTCGTTTATTCGGTGCGCTCGCTCACACCTTGCGCAATCATCATTTTTGGTACGCCACCAGTCATTATTGACACGAGCGATGCCGCTCGCTGTTTGATGAGGCGACATGTGGGGAAAAATGTCAACACAAAGTCGACCCATTATGACGAGGTCATTCAATGATTGAGTTGCATCAGTGATTCCGAAGAGAGCTTTGGGCTTTTTTTTATTGAATCTGGCACGTGCTGTTATTCACAAAGTTGCGATTTTCGTGAGAACGACAAACACGGCAATTAGCAGAGCCGTTGGTCCGTAGTGAGCGGCTGAGTTGCATCCATCGGTGGTGCACGTTTCGCAAAATTCGACTTTCATGTAGGACGGTGCTTGTACCTGGCACGGATTTTGTCCCGTTCGGTTGTCGATGATGGCACAGGATCGTCTCACAACCAATTTTCCTTTGACTGAAAAAGCACGAGTTAATTTATCGCTCACCCTCCCAGGGATCTCGAGTCAACACTCACTCCTGAACTTGATTTTCTCACAAACCGGTGAATAGCTGGAGAGCGAGTTCCATGCCGGCGAGTGACTGCATTCTACGTAGGCCCACCGCCTCAGCGAATCAGTCAAATCACTTTGATCGAAGGGATCCTCGCAGAATGCAGCCGAATTATCCTCCGACGTACAACTCCAGCACTGCACGCCACTGGCTGGAGAGAAAGAGAAAACGCCCACACAGGTTGATAATTAATTCACTCTCGCCATTTTCAGCTACTCTTCGACTCGCGACGGAGCATTCAATATGTGCTTGTGAAACGGTTCTTTTCTGTGTTGGTGCTTTTTCCACCTTGAAAGCGTGTCGTTGTTTTCATCGATTAGTGAAAATGACACAATCATTTAACGAGCGAAGAGACATGACAGTGAGCAGTTTTCCATTTGGGCTTGAAGAAATTCGCGCTTTCAATCACGTGGCTGATCTACGATCAATAAATTCCACCCTGAAATGCCTACAATAAAAAGTTTTGATTGCAAGCAAGGGTGATTCAAAACTCACCTTGGTGGATCGCAACGGTCAGCATGATGCTCGCCGTGAGGAGAGTGAATCGGCTGCTGGACATTTTTGGTGGAACCGCTGAACGGAATGAACTTGAGAGTTGTTGATTTGACGAATGCCGTGCGAGCACTGAGTCAACCGCGGAAAACGAACTGAGAGAACCTGGCGAATTTTGCTCTGCAATCTTCTTATCATCCGTGAGGTGAGAGGCAAGCAGTTGACGATTCGGAACGATTGCGCTGAATGGTGGCGAATACCAAAAACACAACTCATTCGCTTATGAAATTCGATTATTTAATTAGATAAAAAATGAAACAATGATCCTTCAATACAAAAAGAGAAGAAAAAATGAGAGCGGTTTGATTATCCGTTTTGGTGTTATTCGTTTTGGTGGAGTCATCAGTTCTCCAAAAATGATACAAAATCGGTTAATTTGGCGAGCAAATGTTCAGAAGTGATTGTTCTCGTTTTCAGTGGGACGGCACGATGCGGGATGATGAGCCGAGGGTAAGGCCCTTCCTGAACCTCCCATTCGAGCGTTTTGCACAATTCCGCAATGACATCGGGCGTCTGATTGATCAACTCGCTCAAATTGTCTTCGTAAATCGAACTGTACGCCTTTCCCACCAACTCCAATGTTTCTTTGTAGGTTTTCTCTGCAATGGCAAGGGATATCAGTTCAACTCCACGTACGCCAAATCCAATGCAAACCATACCTTTCAGTTCAAACATCAATTCGGCCACATTATTCGACCACTCGTGGTTGATTGCCTTGAAGAAACCCGGAATGTTATTGTTCCACAAGTGATTGAAAACAGTCCAGATCTTCTCCAATTCGGCATTCGATTGCTTGGCGCTCAAGGGTATCCGTTTCCACAGGAAGCGTGCACTGCATCTGTAAGCGGATCAAGCAAAGATTGTTTGATTGTCCGCTGGGGTCGAAGGACGTCATGGAATACTCACAAGTCATTTTTGTAGAGGTACGCGGCAAACAGCTCGGCATACAGTTGCGGAGCTACGACTCCATTCGGTGACTGCAAAATATAACCAAATTGTTGAGTAAGCCATCGTGTGACGGTGCCGAAGTGACAAACTTACATCCAATTCTTGCTTTTCCAACACAACAATTAACTGATCGATTTTCTCGGAAAACATTTTCAACGCGGGTCGCCCGTCGGCGTCGAATATTCAAATAAGAAACTCAGAGAAAAATCAGTCGGCAATTCGTTCTTTTCCTTTGTTGTTCATGAAAATCGTACGGAATTTTGTTTGGCGTTTCAGTTGAATCTGTCAAAACAGTCACGATTTGCGATTTACGTAATTCGAAAATGGCCGAGTTTACACCGATTCGGAATGAATCAGAGCGGCGTTGTTGAACGGGAGAAGCTGGTTTTCTTTTTCAAATTCAAACAAAAACGCAGGATATTTTGCATTTTCACAATTTATTGTTCATTAAAATACTAAAAATGAGTAAAAGAAGAGTTCCGTGAAATGAATGATTGGATGTAGTTGATGCCAAAGAGATTCTACGCTACGTTCGGTTGATTAAAACCGGATACTGTTTTCTGTCATTTTCGAGTGCATGACTGCCGGCAGATTGACGATGAAATAACCACTTTCGATTCAGTGAGTCGCTTTGCTGTCGAATCAATTCTTTGAGTCCGAGCTGGCAGATAAGTTCAATATTTCCATTCGCTCTTTTTCGTCGAGCGCCAGGAGGTCATCATATTTGCGCATTTTTGGTGGCGGCGATGCCAAATCGGCTATCGATGAGAATTCCATGCGTTTCTTGCTGCTGTAGTTGGCCGGTAAAGGAAGGCCAGAATCGATGTCGGAAATCGTTAGGTCAACCTTGTTGTCGGCATAGTGGTCGATCGATGAGTTGGACGTGCGAGATTTAGTCGACGGTGAACGTGATGGGACGCTCGACACGGCCAAATCGACGACACTGAAGTTGTGCTTCGATGAAACCGGCGACGGAGTAGATGGATGACCAATAGCTGGACTCTCTCGGCTGCGTCCAACCGATGATGAGTCCATTTTCGATTTCTCCGACTTTGACGGTTTGCCCATCATTGCTTGCAATGCGTCTTGTTGCATCTTGGCGTAGATTGCGGTTGGATTCATGAACATGTTGTTGGCAGCCAATGTGGATTTCGATAGCGGATCCGGCATCGCAGCCGAGTATTTGTTACCGGCCGAAGTTGAGGTTGAGGACGCTGGAGACGGTGTGACGCCCATCATGTTGGCTTGGTAGAGATTAAGCAAGTCTTGCTGGGTCTTATCCAGCATGCTTGCCTGCGAGTAGTACGAGTGATTTGAATTGGCTGAGGCGGATGACTTAGAATGGCTGATTGATGAGCCAGCACCGGAACCGGCTCCTGAACCGGAAGTCATTGCGTGCTGACCGGCAAAGTAAGTACTCAAGTCGGCTGCAGTTGCTGCCGGTGATTTGCCTTGAGCCAGCAGCATTGACGTAATGTCTGCAGTAGATGCGCCCTTGCCCTGGTTGCCCAACAGACTGCTCAGCATATCCAACTGGGCAAGACTGGAGTTTTTGCTGTTTCCGCCACCGCCTCCACCCAAAAGCATTTGCAGTTCTGCTCCTCCGCCAGCCAATGAGTTTTGCGCTGCCATCAGCGCTGATAATTCTGGCATATTCGATTGAGACAACAGTGACATGTATTCATTCATGGCATTGACCTGTTGCTGCTGCTGCTGCTGCTGCTGTTGCTGTTGTTGTTGTTGCTGCTGTTGTTGTTGTTGTTGTTGTTGTTGTTGCTGCTGTTGTTGTTGTTGTTGTTGCTGTTGTTGCTGCTGCTTGCTGCTTCGGGAGGACGTTGACGTCGGAGTTGATGTCGGCGTGACGAATGGGTTTTGCTGTTGATTCCCCTTCGATCCAGCCCCCGACAATCCCATCAGCTGCCCGCTCATTTGCTGCTGGAACATCATACTGAGCTCGTGCATTTTGGCTGGATCACCGGTTCCTTGGAGCAACTGGGTTAATTCAGCAAACGATGGCTGAGCGGAGTGCTGCTGCGATTGATTTTGTGACGCCGAAGAGGCCGAGTTGGATTTCCGTGATTTTCGGGACGTCGATGATGAATTGGATGTGGTAGTTACCGGTGGGGCTTGCAAAGAGCTCATGGCCGACGCAATCGATGCTAAATCGCCATAGCCGTGATGACCTCCGACGGCGGCATTCAGCGCTTCCGCTTGTTGTAGCAGCATCGAGGCGTATTCCTGCGAGCGCAAAAACTCGTTGATTTTGCTCGTGTCCTTTTTGTATTCCTCCTCGAGGAGGCGTTGCTGTTGGGCCTGTTGAGCGAGTTGAGCGGCCGATGGGTTTCGAGATGATCGCTTTGAGGAGGATTTTTCATTTTTGGAAGGTTTGTTACTTCCAGTGCCTGATGAACCAGTCAGATCGGTCGTCTTCAGTGGGTGCGGCAGACCGGACATTCCGGGATAACCAGCGAACTGGGATTGGAGCAAGTAATTAAAGTCAGAGGACTTTTCCAGCTGAGCCAGCAGATCTTTCATGTTCGCCGAAACGGACGATGACCCAGCAGCCGTGGACGAAGATGATGTCGAGGGTGCTGATTGTTGCTTGTCACCCGAACCGTTCGCAGGCATATGCAGGTTCACCGCAGACAATGCGGCCTCGTAGTCCTTCGCCAACTGAGATTGCTGCAGAAGCATGGCGTAGTCGTTGACGGAATAATTGGGCATTTTCGCACCGCTGAGACTCGCATTGAAGAGATCTTGCATGGCGTTGAGAGCGGCTGATTGGGATGACAGCGAAATGGAACTCGACGACTCCTTCGTTCTGGATGAAGAGGATGGGGCTGCTGTTGCGGGCATTGATTGAACGTGGGGACTGCTACGAGTGATTTCGATCGATGATGGGACCACTGGCAGCGGCGGGAGCGATGAATTGGCGTTCATGGCGAATTTATTCGGACTTGGCGCCGGTGAGTTTCGTGTTCGGGTCGATGATGTGTCCGATTTGGCCGGCGATGGGCTTGCTCGAATCGGAACATCAAACTTGGCCGGACTGGCTGAGTTGGATGGAATCGTTATTGGACTGCCATCGTCTCTGGGTGACGACGAGGTCGTCCGAATGCTGGCATTGCTTGAGAGATTTCCGCTTTGGCCAGTGTTATTGGTAGTCGTCGTCGTCGTTGTTGGAGCTGTTTGACCTGGCTGCAAAATTGCCAACGTTGAAATCGGCGATGGTGTCATGTTCAATCCAGATGGCAAGCTGAGTTGTTCCTGCAATGATCTTATCAGCAGCTTGTCGTCCTTCGCATCCTTCGAGTTCTCGTCCTTGCCGGAACCACTCATTGGATCATCGTCGAGTATCTCAATGGAGGTAATAGCATTCTCTTCTTCTTCTTTCGTGAACTTCGGAGGCTTGAATGTCTCTTCCGGTGCCAGTCCTAAATGCCCTCTCAACCAATTCCAGAACTCGTGGTCGTTCTGCTCCCGCGGGAATTTCGAGTACAATGTCGTTTTCAATTTTTCAATGTACGTCGACTCATCGCCAAACTTGGCGTCCCAATTGACGATCTCGCTGTCAAACTGCTTGTAGTAGTCGATGGCCAGCAGCATTTCCGATTTGACTTCCTCGGACATTTCAGCGTCTTGTGTGACCGAGAACTGCATCAGCATTGGTCTGCCGTACTCCAGTGGGCGACTATCCGGCGGAGGAATCACCCAGAAGGCAGAGATCGCGGACTCCAGCGATGGGTTCTCGTTGAAATATGGGGCGCACACCAAGCCAATACATGGCGTGTAGGTCGCCTCTGAGGCTCCGCGCATTTTTATCTGATAGTCCAACTGAGAATCGCAGTCTCGGAGTGTTGGCTGCGCCGGCATTTTCGGATGGCTGTGATACCACCCGACCAGAATCAAGTTCAACTTGACCATATGCCGCTGAATCTCGGCCTCGATGGTAGCAGC
>JANSTV010072628.1:0-10507 GCA_027564135.1 Lestremia cinerea | reverse complement strand
ACACACTTTCGATCATCATGAATTACACCGTTTCGAGAATATTGGGTATGATGATCAACAGCTTTTGTCGTTTGTCGTATTGTTTCAGATTTATCGTGCCGTTTCGATCGCATCACAAGTGTCGAACGTACGTTTCGATAATTGGTCGCGCACGGCAAAAAAAAAAAATCAGTTATTTCCATCAACGCGATTTGGCCGCGTGCCATTTGATTTTCAACCATTTTCTTTTTTGCTCTTTCGATTACTTCAAACTTTACATTCGATGCTCTCTCGTCACTCCGGAAATACCACTTCAGAATGATGAATCGATACGTTTTCATCAAAGGTACGAAAGTGACAGTCATCGATTTGAGTGATTTACAAATCAGCACTTGGCATTTTTACCTGATATTGCCATTGGCCAAGATCCGCTTAGTGTTCAGAGTCGACTTTGGAACGCCGCGCATCAACTCAAGCGACTTGTGTTATTGCGTGTCATCCAATTCTAATCGACGTCTTGTATTCGTTTCAAGGATGGATTGCCGATAACAAGTTGATTACATTTCTGAGCATTGCACTGTTTGCATTCTTCCTGTCGACGGTTATTTTGGCATCGGAAAAGTCCAGTTTGATCGATCAATTGGAAGATTGTCACAACAAATTGCCCGTGGACAATACCACAACCACAACAACGACGACAACCGTAACTCCTGAGACTACCTTAGAACCAACAGCAGCCCCAACCGAAGCCACTACAAAACCTCTAAATGATAGTGGGACTGGAAGCAAAGTAAGTGACAAGGAGCGTCTGATCGACGATTCGAATTCCAATTTCAGATTTTGAGTTGGTGTTCAACCCTCATTGGCTCTGCCGATCGAGGGGAGTCGCTCAAAGTCGCCAATCGAATAGTCGACAATTCGATTCGTCGCTCCGTTATGTATTTTAATGTTTTCCAAATATGATTATTGTGCATTGTTTTTGTGAAATATTTTTGGCATTTTCATTAAAATGATATCAAATTGCATTGAATTTGAATGTGGTTTTCTTTTTGTATGCTTGGCCTGGGTCCTCGGGTAAACATTCATGCCGTTCTGTCCAATGTGAATTTTGCTTTAGTGCAATCATCGTGTATGTGGCAGGTGGCGGCGAGCTCTTGAGATCAATGTCCAGCTGGGTGATGGAAGCAACATCGAAGCACATCGATCGATCTTCATTGGATACACGATGTACAGATAACGCACCGAACCATTTGCCGAAACGGCTGCTATGAGGCATTTCATTGTTTCGAATATTTCGCAATAGGCATTTTCTTTATCAGCATTTCCATTTCAATCGAATGGCTGCGATAGCTACTGTGATAATGGATAGATCGGCTATGAACAGTCACCGGTCGAACTGAAATCAATGGGTAAAATTGAGGCCATCGTTCGATGAAATATTGCATCGGTGATTGGTTCAGCAGTTAGTAAAACGGTGAATTCCCGACAGCCGTCGCTCATTGCGCGGCACACAGAAAACGCCGTAAATTATGTGAGAAGCAATTGGTTTATTTATTTTCTGTTTCAGTTAAAATGGCGTTTGCTCGAGCATGTTCGACCGATCGACTACGATTTGTATTTGCATCCGAACCTGGAGACTGGTCTGTTCACCGGTCAAGTGGACATCAACTTGAATATAACCAAAGAAACGCGAGAGATTTACCTTCACTCACACTTGCTGACGATCGAAAGCGTGCGTTTCTCGTATGCGCAGGGGCATACGGTTAAAGTACGACAATCATATTTACCCCCTCAATCGTTCCCGATCTCAAAAATGAATTATCCGAATTTCAGGTCACATTTGAACTGTTAAAAGCAGAAGAACTGCTGAAGGTGAATTTACCGGAATCGGCACATCCCTCGAACGACCAAGCTCACAAATTGACAATTGTTTTTGCGGGCGATTTGAAAGATCGCATTGTTGGATTTTATCGCAGCTCCTACAAAATCTCCGACACGACCTCAAGGTAAGTTGATATCCAATCTAGATCAAAAGCATAGCAAATTCGCAATCGCACAGAAAAATCAACCCGCATGCATGCCAAAATTGATTGAATTAATCGATTCCTATCGTTTCACAACAAGAGCTGGCAATTTTCGGTGTGCGCAGAATGCACAGCGTCGACGATATTCGGCGTCTGAAATATGAACCGCAGACGATCGCAGTAGAGCGAGATGCAAACAATCGATTTGAGCATTCGATCCTGTTACACATGGTTGGTGCATATCGAAGGTAAAGTCTGCTTTCGATGCGCAGAACGCTTGACTTGTGCGCGAATCGATGAGGTCAATGATTTCAATGTTTTTGCATGCTCTGGGTGGCGGCAAAGCATGATCGGCCGGTGTTTGCTCTCGAAATGTTTTTTCGTTGACTTATTCGATCCGAAGCGGCTAGGTTTTGGCTAATCTTTCGTTGCGCACAGTGCAAGCACCTCCGCGCCGCATCCAACCACTTTCACTGCGGACTAATTATGAATTCGGTTTTCCAACTGAGCATTCCTTGTATTCGAATTTTGATCTGCGACAAGCCAGCGTGTCTCCAACACGCCAACTGATCACAAGCGTATTGTTAGACTGTCTCTCCCGTTGAGCAGGAAAATGCAAATGAGAATAGAAAGAGAAAGAATCAAGAAAGAAACAATGCACGACAATCATTCGCAATTTTCTACTTGCACTTTTCTTTCTATTCAAAGCCCAATCCGAGAGGATTGACATCGTCTCGCACCATTGTAATGCCATACGCGTAGTCTTCGAGCACCGTTGGCCGATGCTCCGCACACATTCGACGAATCAAACAGCCATAGCATTGCGGTACTCAACTCAATCAGCACCAACGTCACTCACGCACACACATACACACACACACATACGCAAACACTGTCATTCAGTAAAACGAAACAGAATTTTATCTGCTTGATTCAGTTAATTTCTGGAGTTTGTTCAGCAAACTTGTTTTGATTTGGCCGGGTCGCGGTACTGGCCATTGATTCGAACGCGTTTTTTCGCTCGCTCGGTTTTTGGAACCCGCCGTGGTTTTAGTTTTGTTTTGCGTTTGAAATGCCCTCGATGGTTGTGATGATGTAACGACGAGCAGCACTGATTCTCGAATAATTTCGTACAATTTTGTTAAATCGTGCAGGGCTCCGCTGCATTGTACCATTCTGTTGTGTCGTGTCGTGTTGTAATCGTTCATTGTTCAGTGTATCGCTCGGTCAACGGCTAATTCCCATCCAATTAGTGGGTCAGCCGTTTATGGAAATGATGTGAAAATCGTCTAGACCCATTCGTTTGTGTCATCTAAGCGGTAATCTATCTACGGAATGTCCAGAATGTTCGTGGAAATCATCCGAATGAGTTTCTCATTCCGAAAATGGACTCAAGTCTACTCATTCATACCTGCCTCTGTATGGGAAACCCCTGAACGTTCTCCATTCGTTGCTCATTCGAGCCACACATCGTCTGGCACATGCATAACGGTTCATCGCTGAAGTCAACGTGAATTGATTGCTAATAAAACATATCTGGTCGATGTGCTCGTTTTTTCTTCTTCTTTTTTGTATACTCGCCGCAAAGAGCTCTAACGATCCATCCAGCCAATCGTCTGTCCATTCGGTCGATTCGATCGATGAAAGTTCCCAACTCTTTTGTTTTCAATATCTTATTTTGCACTGACAGCGCATGGCCGTTGTGAGTGCGCATCACGTTCAAACCACTTTGTCAGCTTCTTTTTTGGTGTTGAAGTCAGTGATTGCCAGCGAAAAATAGTCACAACAACAAAATGTAAACATGATTAACGTTTGTGTGTTTGTATTGATGATCGTCATCAGTGATTCGCTTTGCTTTGAATTTGCATGAAATTGAAGCCATTGCCGGCCGATTTCCATGAAAAATCCACTAAACTATGACGCATCACAAGAAAATTGAAAAGATTTTCGTGAAAAATCAAATTTGAATGCTTTTCGTTTCAAGCATTCAAGCTGTGAAAAATCATGTTTCGTGCATCAAATCGATTACTGCGCGATGAATTGCAACTTTCCGGGGTTGTTGGTGGCGGACGATTCGCGAGCGCAAAGAGAAAATTCTACTGTCCATCGACATATCCACCGGGTGCGGTTTATCGCAACTTGGTCAACTGACTTCGTGACCAAATCTTTGCGAAAAGCTAAAAATCGTAATTTGCAGTTGGTCGCCGTACAAGTTGCAAACGAAAAACCCGTTCACCGCCAAGAAATGTCCAAAACCCGATCGTGCGCACACGAAATAAGCGCGCTCAAACACTCGCTCAATTCATCCAAGTGTCATTAATATAGACGAAGCTCACATGACTCAGAGGGCGTGTAACCGATTGACCTCAAAGTGGATTACAAATTAAATAATTACATCGTCTCAGCGAGTGCGCGCCATTCAAATTTCAAATGATTCCCAAAAGTAAATCCCACCGAACCAATTGCCCGTCAAATTATTTGCAGATCTTCCTTTTGACGAGTCACTAAAATGGGATAACCCTGCGTGGCTGCCCATCTGGAATAAACATTTCGCCAATATTTCTTGTAAACAAATTCGATTTCGATTCGTTCAAGTGCATTTTGAACCGAATGATCGAAATATAAACAAACAATTGTTGACTCGTAGCAGTCACAGAAAAAGCAATAGCATTGTAATATCACAACGGACGACGACGGAACAAGAAATAAATAGAAAAGAGAAAAAAAAACATCGTGACCAAAATGGTAACATCGAATTTAGTGCGTCCTCGAACCATAATGCATGAAACTGGGCAACTGTCAACTACTTCCACGCAACATTTGAAACGAGCTAAACGTTCATTTATCGTGCTGTCGTTGCTCGGCACTTGTATGTTTTTGCTAATTTTATGTGGATGTTTAATAACGACATTGGTATTAGTTGGTCGCGGTTTATCGAATGGTTCGCTAATGTCGAGTGCCGATAAAAATTTCACTAAAAATCATTCGAATACATTCTCATCGTTGGTTGTGCATGGTTTGCCAAAGCGTGAATCAATCAATTCTATTTTGGTGACAAGCAGTGAAAGTTCATTGCCGGTTAATTCGAGTGCAGTTGTGGCATCACCGTCTTCAATCAATAATAAATTGCAAACGATAACGGTTGAATCGACCAATCAAATTGAACGGACTAGCAGTGACGACAGAGAGAACGTCTACCACGAGCAGATCGAAAACGACAGAGCAGAGATGACTGCGCGTTTTCCAAAATTGGTTGAACAATTGGGATGGCGTCTGCCATCGCAGATTCGTCCGAAATTGTATGACTTGCTGTTGAATCCTGACCTCCAGACGAAAACGTTCTCAGGCAACATTTCGATTCATTTGGAAGTTTCAAAGCCAATCTCTTTCATTGCGGTTCATTCCAAATTGCTGACCATCTCGAATACGAAGCTTGTGCAAAATGTCGCCACCAATGAAACGCGACCCATCGATATTGCCAGCTCATTTGAATATCCCAAGTTCGAGTACTGGATCACCGAATTGTCATCACCATTATCGATCGGCGACTACGTTTTAACATTATCATTCAATGGCAGTCTGACTGATCGCATCGTCGGTTTTTATCAGAGTTCCTACAGAGATGCTGTTAACAATCAAACGAGGTACTTTTGTCTCCATGGTCAATGACCTGTCGGCTCATTGTTGTACATTGACGACTTGAATGCTGACGAGTTGGCGTAAGCGCGTGCGCGCGATTGCTCACTCGCTCACACACTGCGCACTTGGCTGTTGCGCGCAATGACATCAAAATTGACTAATCACGACATTAATTTCTTTCAGATTCATCGCAACTTCCAAATTCGAACCGACCTATGCTCGTCAAGCGTTCCCCTGTTTTGACGAACCGGCGATGAAAGCCAAGTTCAAAATTCGCGTTGTGCGTCCATTGAGCGACAATTACAGCGCTCTGTCGAATATGAATGTTGAAAAAGAGGAACAAAGACCGGCCGATGGCGTGGCCGTTGTTCATTTCGCTGAAAGCGTGCCAATGAGCACCTATTTGGCATGTTTCATCGTCTCGGATTTTGTGCACAAAAAAGATTTTGTCGACGCCAAAGGCATTGGCGAAAATGTTGTTTTGCGCGTTTTTGCCAATCAAGCTCAACTGAATAAAACGGAATTCGCTTTGGGAGCAGGCAAAGCGTTGACTGAATACTATATTGATTACTTCAAAACGGAATATCCACTGCCAAAATTGGGTGAGATGACGCTTTGAGATCGAGAAATGGCTCGAAGAGGCTTAACGGATCGTGTTTTTGTTGTAGATATGGTGGCCATACCAGATTTCGTATCGGGCGCCATGGAACATTGGGGCCTGGTTACCTTTCGTGAGACTTCTTTGTTGTACGATAGCACATCAAGCTCAACGACGAACAAGCAACGCGTTGCTACGACAGTGGCCCATGAGTTGGCTCACATGTGGTTTGGCAATTTGGTGACAATGGACTGGTGGAATGAACTCTGGTTGAATGAAGGCTTCGCCACCTATTTGTCTTACAAGGCTCTGGATAACGTTTATCCGAAATGGAAAGTGGTAAATTGACCGTGTCCCACTTAGCAACCAATGCAGTAGCCTCATTCAATCGTATTTGTTTCTCAGATGGATCAATTTTTGTTGGAAGTCTTGCATGGCGTATTGAATTTGGATGCGACTTTAGCTGGACATCCAATTGTTCAAGTTGCAGAAAATCCTGATCAAATCACAGAACTGTTTGACTCGATCACGTACAGCAAAGGGGCGTCAGTTATTCGAATGTTGGATAATTTTGTGGGGGTGGAAAACTTCCAGAAAAGTGTCGAAAACTATTTGAAAAAACATCAGTACGGCAATGCAGTCACTGAAGATCTATTGGCGGAAATCGAGGCCGTCGATCCAGCGAATAAGGACGTAACGTGAGTAACAAAGGCAATAGACATAGTTCGAGAGTTTTACTGAAAATTCTCACATTTGCAGACACATCATGTCAACTTGGACGAAACAAAGTGGTTTCCCGGTGGTGAATGTCGAAAAGAAAGATGGCAAATACGAGCTCACACAAAAACGTTTCTTCTCGAATCCAGCCAATGCTGAAAAACAGCCAAATGACAGCCAATTCCAATATCGCTGGACCATCCCGATCACCTACACCACCAGTGCTGATAGCAAAGTTGTTCAGAAATGGTTCCCGTACAAAGATCAACAATTAACCATTGATAATGTACCAGCTGATCTCAAATGGATCAAATTCAACAAAGATCAAATTGGTTACTACCGCGTGAACTACGCGCGTGATCAATGGAATGCATTCAGCGAGCAACTGAAGGAAAAACTTGAAGTCTTGTCGATTTCGGATCGAGCCCATTTGCTGAACGATGCCTTCAGTTTGGCCGAGGCCACCCAGCTGGATTATGATGTCGCCTTGGACTTGACCAAATATTTGGGCAAAGAAACCGAATACGTTCCGTGGTCTGTGGCCATTTCCAAGCTCGGTCGCATCCAGGGTCTTTTGTATTTCAATCCAAACTATCCACACTTTTTGGTGAGTAGATTCCAAACGGACGGGAAGCATCGAATATTGACCGCTTCAATTTTCATGCAGAAATATGCCAAGGACATAATTCAAGGTCAATACAGCAGCGTTGGATGGGATAAACCAGAAACGGAGGATGACCAAGCCAAGAGGTAAAAAGGGTGTGAGGGGAAAAATTCTTAGATATCCTCTAAACCATTGTTTTCGTTGCAGTCACCTTCGAGTGTCAATTTTGTCGTTTGCCTGCTCTGTCGGTCATGCTGAATGCCTGAAAGAGGCCTCCAAACGATTTAATCTTTGGCTGAACAATTCAACGCGACCACAGCCCGATGTTCGAAAGATTGTTTACTCGTACGGTTTGAAGAACGCCAATGAAGACAGCTGGAACGAGGTCTGGAAATTATTCGTCAAAGAGTCTGATGCACAAGAGAAGGTGAAACTAATGGCCGCCTTGGCAACCACACAAGTTCCATATCTGCTGCAAAGGTAAAACGTCTTTGTGATATTTCCTACGGTCAAATAATTCAACTCTTGCTTTGGCAGATACATCGATTTGGCCTGGGATCAAAGCAACGTCCGTGGTCAAGACTACTTCTCCTGTTTGTCTCTGATTGCTTCGAATAGAATCGGTGAGCCCATCGTATGGGACTACGTGCGTGAAAAATGGCCTGTATTGGTTGAACGGTTTGGTTTGAACGAACGCTATTTAGGAGGCATGATCCCACAAATCACGCGCGGGTTCTCATCGGCTGTCAAATTGGAAGAGCTTAAAGCATTCTTTGCAAAATATCCAGAAGCCGGTGCTGGTGCGGGCGCTCGTCGGGAGGCCATTCAAAATGTGGAGACGAACATTGAATGGTTGAAAAATAACGAACAAAAAGTGGGCGAATGGCTTATAAAGTATTCTGCCAACGTGTAAGCGAACGTCCTGTCGAAAGTGATGGCATTCTTGCAGGCAGTTTTGTTATTCAGTTTTTTTTTTGGTTATTTCTTCTTTTCTTTCTTTCTGAACTGCTCGAATGTGATGTGGCTGCGTGATGCAGCCGACACAGATGAGTACACTGATATTTTCTCGAGAGAATGTATGTCTTTGACACTGGTTGATTGTTCTCTGAGTGATTATTAATTAAATAAATAAATCTGAAATTTTTTAAAAACAATCGTTTTTTAAATTGGATTTTCTTTGAATTACAGCGCTGGAACGATTTGATTAAGTTTCTTGAATCTGATGAGAATCAATTTGTCTAAACTTGGGCGGTTTATTTTTTTTCTGCGTTTATTTGACTTTGTGCATTTGACAAAACCAAGAGTAGTTGAATTCGCCTAACCCCCTTTCCCTTCATTTACAAACAAGCAAACGCGATACTACATGACGGGGTAGCAATTCCGTTAAATCCAAATCTCTGATTCATGTTTTATTGGCTTCGGATATATTCTACCTTCGTTTCAATGCTTTTCAAAAGGGTGACCGCTCAAGGCAACCCTTATCTCAACAATCGCACTCACGCACTCAACAGTCAATCATTCAATTCAGTATCAGAACGATTATTATTAATTCGAGACGTTTCGATACCAAAACTACACTCCACATTATGATTATTAAGAGCTTTTGTTTATTGTTGATGGATTTTTTTTTTGTCAATTAAATAATTTTCTTGTTTGTTTTCGTTTATTTTCGATATCATACATTTTTGTAGTCATTTTATTCAGCAATCTACGATCCAAGGGTACTATAAACCTACGCTTGATTCATAGAAAAGTCAACGAGAGAAGGAAGAATATCATTTCAAAAAGGATACCCCTGGCGAAGTGGTCAATAATCTCGAAATCGAACCAATGGTGTCCCTCGATAGAGTAAATCTTAAGGAAACGTAGAGGTCGCTCGACGAGGCAAATCTCGCAAATTACTCGAAAATTGATAGCCAATAAAATTCGTCATCTGGCTTTTATCGTCTTAAACAATTAATCAATACTTTTCAAGCGAATAAGCTTTCTTCTCAGGAATTTTCATAACAGAGAAAAGTCCAATTGATCCATTTGATGATAACTGTGCTCTGCTCCTTGTCTTTGTTTTGAGTTTCATTGTGTTCTTTTCTCAAACAGACTTTTGATATCATTGAAATTCCAAAATCACTTACAAAATTGATGGGAGGAACGTGTGTCAAAGTGAGTGATCATGTGTGTATCGGCGAATTATCTGTCGATTCACATAAAATTTACCTTATCTACCTCATAATTAGACACAAATTTCAAATGGATTTGACGCAACAAGCGATAATAAAAAGTGAACGTGGATTTGTGTCTGTTTTTCCGCAAAATTGTATTCTTCATTTTAATTTATAGACTAAGATGAGCGAACAATATCAATAATAATATTAATAGTAATAATAATAATATTATTAATAATCATAATTATAACAAATAATGGAAACCAAATTGTGTATGTTCAATTGTTGTTGCCGATGCCTGATGCCTGATGCAGATGGTGATGTAAAATTGATGAAGTTTGCTATTTGGATTTTTATTTTTATTTTTTATTTATTTTGGTTTTATACTTTTTTGTTGTTGTTTTCGTTTAAATTTATATATATACGTTAATTCACAATTTATTTATCCATTGAAACGTGTTTTTATTTCACTTTTTTTTTTCTAAATATTCCTTCAGTTGCCAATTCAACCATTTTTTTTTTTTAAATAATTTATTTTGCAAAATAAAAGAGAAAATAAAAAGAATTCTCAGCAAATGCGAAAGAATGATTGTAAAATGAAAGACGATAGAATCAACAATGAAAATAGGTTCTATCTCAAATTGAAAATGTTTCCTCATTCCGTTTTCCTCGCTCCTGCAACGTTCGTTCCCAAATAAATGAAAAGGAAATAAAACAACTTTATTTGACAAAATGCTTGTGGCCAAACAAAAAAAATATAATATCTCAATAAACAAATTTCCAT